>JAQHUG010000163.1:3741442-3752703 GCA_028555095.1 Dicrostonyx torquatus
GATTAAATACAGTAAAGTTTAAATCTAAAAAAAATATTTCATCTAGTGTCTTCAAGTAGAAACTTTTCTTGTCTTTGTACTTTCTTTTCTTCTTAACTAGAAAAAATTTTCAGAATCTCTACTTCTACCTATTGAGAGAATTGCTGTCTGTCACAACATACTAATAACCCTGTCCACTGGATCAAGGAGAGATGGGGAACTATGTGTTCCAAGCCACCTCTTCTCTTGGAGCAGGCATACTGTGGTGTCTGGACAGGCTGTGACCAGATAGGCTTCAAAGAATATGATGCCATCTTACTAACACACCAGGTAGAAACTAAAGTCTCTATTAACTTTAAGCTATTAAAAGGGGATTTAAAGAAAAAAAAACAGCAGTACACCCTGTTCCTAGATTTGCACATCTTCCTCAATTGTACCATCTGGCTGCCTTAAGGACCATGGTTCAGTGCTTATACTCTTTTCATGAACCACAAAATGACATCCATCCTCTAGAACATACAGAACATAAATTGTACCTAATCATCAGTATCATGAGTTCATTTCCATGATCCTGTAAGTCCCTTCTGCCAGTGTGTCACATATACCTTTTGCCTGAGAGCCAGTGATAGATATTTTGGTTATTTCTTTCTTTTTCTTTTATTTTAAACTTTTTTATCCTCAGTACACACAAACATACTTTTATCTCTACTAAGAATTTCTATTTTATTACAAACACCCTGAAACAGACTTTGCTGACTATAAACAAAAGAAATATAAAAAAAAAGATTATGTCTACACACACGAAGTTTTGAACTGTTTCCATTGCAGTATGGCAATAATCTATCTTACTTGTAATATTGTATTTGTTGGGCACATATAAGCTGTACTGCTCACAAAATTCAATAAAGAGCTTTAGTTACTGACAGCTGGCATATGTTTGTATAAAAACCTGGTTTAATGTGCTGATGTCTACACACAATCAGTCTTTTTTCCACAATCCTTTTTAGTGCACCCTGAAGTCCATTTTTATAGCAAACTTCATTCTTGGATTTGTTTCATTGACACTATTGACACTGGAAGTGAAAAGAGAGAATTAATAATGCAATCACGGAGTAAAAAAAAAAAGCAAAATATGTTGTCATACATAGAGAGCACAGATATTTATGAATGCTTCAGGTATTAATTTACATCTGATATGTAGAAGGGAGTGTGTAGTGACATCTTCAAGAAAGAGCATACTTTATTGTCTAACTAATATCCAGTCTTGCTAAATATAACCTTTTAAAATACCTGCTTGATCTTAGGTATAACACTGATTTTATGATATAATAAAATAAATGCAGTATCACATATACAATAAATAAAAATAAGTAAAATTTTGTACTGATGAGGAATTTTCCAAGTTAAGGTGCTTACTTGTAGGTCTGACCACATGAACTTTGTTCTCATATCCCAAAAGGTGACAGAAGAGAAGCAATCCCTAAGATTCCTCTCCTGAGCACTGTTACTCTCTTTCCCTCTCTCTCTCTTTCAGTGTATATTTACATTTGTGAGTACATATTGTTGTACACATAACACAACACTCATATTGAGGTCAGAGGACAGCCTCTTTTTCTGGTTCTCCTGTTTCTCCATGTTTGAGAAGAGATTTCTTTTGTTTTACTTTGTATATAGCAGGCTAGCTAGCCTCACACTTCTAGGCATTCTTATATCATCTCTGTGTTTCATTTGCTTGTGGAAACTTAGTGATACAGTTGCCAGGCTACAAACCTGTATATTTGCAGGTTCTATGGATCCAAAAGTGACTCCTTAGGTTTGGACTACAAGTTCTTTTGTCCACAAAGACATTACACCAATCTGCTGTATAGATTTTCAACAAGATCGAATGCCCAAGATTTCATGATTATCACCAAAGTGCAAAGAATTCATCTGGTCCTGGGAGTAGAAAATATGACTTATGTAGCTTAATTTCTGAGTTGACGAATAAATACTGTGGGTGTTACATGTTGTTCAACTCATAATAAACATCTACTATAAAGGTTAATTTTATAAAGTAATTTGATAATTGTTTATTATAGAGTTGACAGAATTTACCTTTTCTGGAGAAATACCTTAAATATTTATATAATCTTGATACAATATATAGTATTTTGAAGACAATATTTGAAAAATATTCTCCTCCTGTATTTCTCTTCCGTACACATATGGCAGGTGAGCAGGTCTGATTGGTAGGATACAGTCAAAACGAAACTGTATATTGATTCTAGTTGCCCCTTAGTATTTATTCAATGGATCATTGCCTGGTCCTATGTCATAACTCTTGTAGATTGTATAGTTTTATATTCATTATTATGTATTGTAAAGGAATTTTGATCATTTAAATCACACAAAATCTAGGAAAAAATTTAAATAATCAGATCTATATAGGTTAAATTCAATTTCATCAAGACATTTGGTTTCATTAGAAACCTGATTATCTAATCTCTCTTCCTTATGCTTATCTAAACTGGCCAATTTTTATAGTTGCAACTTTTATTTTGTTTCTAAGAATTATTTAGTTTTGGAATATTTCCATTAATATCTCTGATGCGAAGGTTTGCTGGTCCTGCTGTTTCTAACTTTCTTGCTGACTGCTGGAGTCCAAGACTACCAATTCCACCTTCTTTTGAGATCGTTCATCTTTGTGGCTCAGTTCTAAGACCAGGAATAGCAAGGACAAGTGTACTTTCCTTCTTAGCCATCTGCGCCTCCTAAGAAATGTCAATAATGTCCCTTTCCAAAAATAGCGTTTGGCAGCTTCACCTGCAGCTGGCTCAGATACAACTTAAACTTTATACTTTTCTGCTTGACTACATGGGATCCACCTCCACTTTCTCACCGTCCTTCTCACCACTCCAAGTTCTGACCTGCAGTCAGAGGTCACATCAGGAGCTTTCTATAGCCTTTCGAGAGTTGGGTGTCATTTCTCCTCTAAAATCTTCTTGAATAGACCATTATATGCTATCCACATTGTTGATCGGTCATCAAGATGCCCCTCTTATTATTTAGGACACAAAATTTACATTTATCAGTCTTAAATTAATAACTATTTCTACTGTTTACTTTGAACTAGAAGGAATAAGAGTAGCAAGAGTTATTAATTAAAGTAGAGAAAAACGTGGAACTCAATAAATCAATAAAAAAGAGTAGCAATAGTTTCCTGTTGTCTATTCAATAGAAAATTCTCCTTCAGATTCCTTCATCATTTAACATAACCCAGGAAACTATGACAATCTCAAGCGGCTAGTAAGGAATTTACACACATGAAGTTTTGTGCTCCAAACAATTTACAGAATGTTACTCAGAATTCCTCTTTGATTAACATCTGTCAATCTAAAGGAAGATTCTAGGGATGTGTGTCTATTACTTCTTAACTAACTGCAATATTTCTATACTTTTAGAAAAAGTATAGAAAGCATCCTCATTTTCTGATTTAATAGGCCTTGATTATATGCCAATATTTACTTTATTGAATCACTTTTTCTCTAATATTATGACGTATTACTTCCTCTGGAGATAATGAAAAATATTTAGGATATTTTAGATAAATTTCTTCTTGTACAAACCCTATTATATTTAAAAGATACTGGAAAGTTGCACATGGAGAACACTTACTATATAATGTTATATTGCTGCTGCTATATATTTTTAAAAATATTTATGTTGAAATCATTGAATTACTTGTAATACATGCATTCGCTTTAATAGACTTGCTATTTTTAATATTGCACTATGAGCATGACACAAAAGGTATTTTGTCAAGTTTCCTTTTTGTTCCATATAGAAAAACCATGTCCAGAGCCTAATTTTTTCTTTTCTGTTCTTTTCTTGACACAGGGTATCACCATGTAGGTTTTTTGGCCTGGAACTACCAGATATCTTCCTGCCTCTGCTCCAAAGCGCTGGGATTAAAGGTGGAAACCACTGCTTTTTAAAATCAAATATAGTAAATTTTAATAGGATTGTTTTTACCTTAATCCCATGTTAGGTTTTGTAGCCATGAGTTATTTTTCATACATTTTATTGCTTTCTATCTTTATATATCTTTGTTCATTATATATCCTTTTCAAAATAATGAAAGGGTACTTTTGAACTGTAAAGTTATTGAACTTATTTTATTAAAGATAAATTCAAAAATTTTAACCATCTATAGGCATTTCATTTTCTCATGAGAAAGAGTTAGAAATCAATCTCTGCATCAGTGTATTTGTTTGCTTTATGTAGATAGGTTTGCCTCTAGCAAAGGAATAGAAGACCAAGAAGTATATAATAAAAGAGTCTGTGTATCTTGTAGGATACATGAAGTTTGCAATTTTAAAAATTACACTAGAAGCTAGAATTAAGCCCCTAAACATAATTTAAATGCTCTTTCTATACTCCAGGGAATATCACTGTTTAGGATATATATAGCAGAGATTCCCTGTTGTTGGTATTAACAGATTATCTCATTTTGTGATGATCACTACATCTAGAAGCCCTCACAGTGCAGCGTTCCCTCAGTGCACTCCCCAGTGTTTTACAGGCAATTCTAGCAGTGTTTTTTTTTTATTTACTGCTCTCCATCAAGACTGTTGAACTCCTGGATATCTTATGGGTCATGTCATCATGTCAAAAACTAAATTAATAAATAAATTGGAGATGATTATGCATAAAAAAGAATCACATTTCCTATAGGAGATGTGATTATTATTTATATATTTGGAGAGGTGATACTGACATAGAAGTCAACAAGTTCTGAAAAAAGCTGTAAAGTCAATAGTGAACAAACATAGAGCTGCTGTAGATACAGGTGTAAGTAGAGGGGAGAGACAAGGTCAGAATTCTGGGAAGAGTGAAGAATACTGGGTGACAACACTATCTGCAGCTACCACAGTTTTATTGCATCCTTTTATCCAAGGCTTCACAATGGCTGTGCTTTTTCAAAGCTCACAGAAAGCACCCTTGTCACCTCTTACTGGTACAGAGACTAAGGATGAAACTGTTTTCTTCTGAGTGTATACTATTTATGCCAGTGACTCTTTGACTCAAAATGTTCAAATACATATCAGACCAATGAATGATTGTAAAATGTTGCAGATCTTCACTAATTCATATTCAAACTTGTTTTATAATTTAAGGGGATATTTGTCTTCTTACAAAAGCAAATCTTCCTAAAGAAATATGGACAAAATTCTTGGACTAATATCAGCTGGTATTATTTACCATTTCAATATTTCTCCATCCTTTGCATCAATGCTAGAATTCATTTCACAGACTGTCTTCCTTGAATCTCTTTCCCCCATGGGTTTCCTTTTAACATTCCCTGTATGTACTTACTGCTTCATTGTGATTTGTTAGGAAAGTTGCATGAACAATGCTTGACCTCTTGTCTTCTACAGTCAACAAGGATTTAAAGACTAATTTCTCCCCATCAGCATAACATTTTTAGTAAGCCAATAAAATTGAAGTTCACTAAATATTTTTACTATGCCAATAAAATTGAAGTACACTAAAGGAAGCAATTTTGTCAGGTCCTTCTTAAATATAAACAAATATAAATGGCACAGTACTTTTCTGGATTATATGACAAATGTAAAACCAAGTTGTTGATCACACACACAGAGAGAAAATAAAAAAAAAAACGTGTACTGTCAGGCTAATGAAGTATTTAAGGTTTTTTAATATATCCAAAATTTATAGGTTTAACATTTCAATTTTCAGTGAATGGCATATATATTTTTAGTCCTATTTTCATCAAGTATCATGTTCTTACTAGTGAATTTCAATGTATCAAGTCAATCAAACCAGAAATGTTACTATATTATTTCAAATCTGGAAACTATCAAAGTAATTTCCCCACAAACTTATGGGCCTTCTGATGCATTACTCAGTTTTTAATACATGTTCACAAGTTTTGCTAAAACTGAGTCTAAGTATTTGCCAAGTACATGAAGAGTCCTATTTAGTTCCTAGTAAGATTACACATATAATAACATGCACACATACACAAGCATACACATATTTTAAAATGATTGTAAAATACTTCATGCTCAAAATTTATTTTGCAATTTAGTTTTTTTCCAATTTAAGCTATTATTAAATATGCAAGTTCAGTTTCATTATCACTGCAAGTAAATTTGTTTCTTTTAAAGCCATTGCTTTGAAAATATTCTTCCCATGTATTTCACCTATGATACACTCTGCTATCACAGAACTGACTACACAATGACCCATGTTTTCTTTGAGGGGCATATCACTGCTCAATTACATTGAACTCAATGTTTTTGTAATCACTTTTTGTGTTCCTATTGAGTAAACCATATTTACGCTGAGATGAATATATATGTAGTTTTGTTACAATTATTTTTTCATAATTATTTTCACCACTCTTCATTAGTTGAGGTTCCATAATTTCCTTTAATTTTGGTATTTTTATTAATATCTATTCTAAAAAGATCATTTGAAAGAATGATTTACTGCATATTAATTTTTATAGAAGTATTAGATCTATAACTATACTCTAGAAATACTAAAAGTTGTGAAAAAATATGTGAAGGAAGAAATTATATAAGGGTTAGGTAACATTTAAGATTAAAAGTAATAGCTGTAAAGAGACTGGAAAATGAAATGTTTAATATAGATATGTTTAGAAAAGGGAGAAGGAAGAACTGGGGAGAGCCTGAGGGTGGTGAAGGGTGGAGAGGGAGGAAGGGTGGATATTGGAGAAGGGAATAATATATCTACAGTAAGGGAGTCATTTTATGATTGCCAAGAGACTTGTCTCTAGAGGGGATCCCAGGTGTTCACAGGGATGTCCCCAGCTAGGTACTTGGGCAGCAGAGGAGAGGGTGCCAGAATTGACTTTTCCCCATAGTTACATTGATGAATATCTTGATTGTCACCATAGAAATTTTGCATGATGGATGGAGATAGAGCCAGAGACTCACATTCACATCAGAGAAAGGGACTGAGCTACCAAGGTCCAGTGGAAGAGCAGAAGGAGGGAGAAGATGAGCAAGGAAGTCAGGACCGTGAGGGACTGGCCCATCAACTGAGACAGTGTGCATGATCTATTGGGAGCTCATCAAATCCAGCTGGACCAGGACTGAAGGAGCATATGACCAAACCGGACTCTCTGAATGTGGCTGCCAATGGGGACTGACTGAGAAGCCAATGATAATGGCACAGGGACCTAACTCTTCTGCATTTATTGGCCTTTTGGGAACCTATTCTATATGGATGCACATCTTCTTAGACCGAGATGGAGGCGGGAGGGCCTTGGGCTTTCCACCGGGCAGGGTATGCTGCCCCATCTCCAGGAAGCAGGGGGAGGACAGTGGAGTAGTGGGGGAGCGGGAGGGCCTGGGACAAGGGGAGTAAATGTAAATTTTTCTTTAACAATAAAAAGTCTATATTCAATTATGTTCCTTTTTCTAGTCATATTTATTCCTGATTTGCATGTTAAAATTATTCTGCAATTTATTAAAAAGGAAATTATATATTTATGCAAATGTTAATAATAATATTTTAAAGAAGAATATAATCAGTGTTATCTCCTGCTTTTAGAATTAGGCCTGGAAGAAATTTTAAATTAGTATGAAGATATATGCAGAAAGATATTTGGTTTTTTCAGTCGTCAAGGACTTTTTCTAATGTATTTCTTTCTTATGAGCATTGTACAGAAATTTAGCAAAAACAGTAATAAGAGCAGGAAGGATGACACAACAGTTAAGAGACCTTACTGTTTTCCACAGGACCTACTTTAGGTGCTCAATACCCATGTCAGCTGTACAGAACAGTCTGTAACTCCAGTTTCAAGGATCCAATGCCCTCTTTGATCCTCTGCCAACATCTGCAATCAGGTATACATACATGTGCATATACCAATACATATAACTAAAAATAAAAGAAGACCTTAAATTATATAATAGAAAATAACTGACTCTAAAACATATTTAACTGTCATCAGAACAGATTAAAACAATTTAATCAATTCATCACTTTTAGAAAAGAGTGTAGAAAACAGGCAAGGGTTGTAAAAAAAAAATGCACTCTACACACTGCTCTATTTATATGCAGCTGCGAGTAATCCCATTTCCATGCAGCAGCTGCACTTGTAGATTCAGTCCTTGGAGCACTTCCACAGTCCATGGGGCAGCAGGAGCAGCAGTTTTTCTTGCAGGTAACTTGTATTTATACTCTGCATTTGCAGGACCCGGTGCAGGAGCAGGATCCATCTGTGGCCAAAAAGCAGTTGGGGTCTATGGTAAGTGGAGACTCTGGCTGAAAACCAATGAGAAACTGAAGTTGGAGATTAGAAGGAGGATGATGATCTAGATTAAAACTTTAAGTAATTTAATTGCTAAAATATTTATAGTTCACCCATAAAATGCATATTATTTAATCTTACTTTAAAAAATTAGTCTTTTGTTTGCTGAAAAATGTGTTGTATTTGAATATAAGAGCTGTCATATGTACTGTGATTTTTATTCTAACCTTCCAAATGAAATTAAAAAAGAAGATATATTTGTCTACCATAAACTTTTACTAAATATGTTCTGAAAATAATGCGAAACTTTTCTGCTTTACAGAAGACATGGGAAAAATGATTTCTGGATTGTTTTGGAGGCAACAAATTATAACTGTTATTTCACAAGGACACGACATTGTGTATATCTTCAGACCTGTCTGTGATGAGTCAAAATTCCTTAGTATCATAAATGTTTAGTACATCAAACAAAAGCCCCCAAAAAGTGATAATATTTATAACTTGTTCTATCTTACGTACATATCATTACTGGTAGCATGAATAATAAAAACTCAAAGAAAGACATAGGGGTTAAGGCTGAAGATCATAGAAGTAGAACAGTAAGTCACGAGAAAGACCTATTGCCTCTCTTTATTTTATGCTAAGACTAAAGGGGTTATCCTCAGACAGCCTAGACTTCTCTGTCTCCACGAAACCTCAGGCTCCATACTGCAGTGAGTTCCAGTGTCTTCCCCTCTATATTCCTACCTCTGCCCAGCCATATCTCTCCTCCACCTCCCTGTTTCTAAGATTAGAGTTGTTGACTCCAAAACTCTGGGACTAAAGATGTGAGTCATCACCACATGGATCTGTTTCTGTATTCATTTTCTGTAGACCAAGGTACTCACAGAGATTTGTTTGCCTCTGTTCGTCAAGTCCTAGAATTAAAGATGGGTGCCACCACTTTCTGGTGTCTACTGGGTTAGCTCTGTACTCTGCCATTCAGGCAAGCTTTAGTTACTAAAGTTCAAATAAAAATATCACTAAATTTCCCCTTTTGTCTAAAGTAAAAAGAAGATAACTAATGTAAGGAAATTATATACAATAATGTAATAACTATATACAATATATACAGACAATAAGTACATCAAAAATGTCTATTCTACTTGAATTCAAAAAATTAATAGAAAATCATCCATATTTATCCTTATCTTGATGAGTCAAAAAAGTTGTACCTAATTCATTTTCAGTTATAATTTGTGTTATCAAATTATCTTTTAATGTCTCACAATATTTTACACTTTAAACTTTTTAGTGAGTTTCTTTTTTGAGTCTGGTAAACAAGAAAAATTATAACTTTAACTATCTAGTCTTCAACTACCTCAGACACCAGAGAAGGAAATAATATTAAGTGAGTAAGAAGGAAGTAGAGCAAAGAACTTTCAAAAAATGTGAGAAATGATAGAAACAACTGGATGTCTGGATAGTCACCCAAATTCCTCTTAAATCTTGGGTCATCCATCTTCAGCCTAAAGGCCTAGAATTTTTAACAAACTTTTCTATAAAGCAGGATATTCTGAAGGTTTTCCCACCTTGTCTTGACAATGTTTGGCAGTCATTCTTTTTGGTGTCCGATTAAGACAACATAATGTCACCAGTAGAGGCAAGGGCATTTTCTTGCCCAAAGGCTTACTTTTTCCACAAAGAAAGTCAATTCCATATGGACATTCTTTGATGGCCATTATCTTCTTTTAAGTATATTGTTGACCCAGGAGCATACATGTCTCATTTTTATAAAAAGAAAGAACTTATGTTATTAAACATCGTAAATGCCATATTCTATAGATCCCTGAAGTGTTTTAAGATGACCTGTCTATCTAAAATATGTCTTTGTTTAACCTTGAACACTTGCATAATGTGACTAAAGTTTGATAGTAATAGTTGACTAATTACTAACCTGCATTTTTTTATTATCCAAAAGAATGGACAATAATAATTTTCAAGGAGTAGACATTTGCATTACATTGGTAAATAGGTTATATAAGTACAATACCTTGAATAAGAGTATAAATATATATACAGTATATTTTAACAAAATTAATATCAAATTTGCACAATATACCAAATTTTTATATTATACAAAAGTTTAATCTAATGTCAAACATAAAAAATTAGTAGTGGTTCTTTGGGTCTGGAGAGATGGCTCAATGGTTGGGAGCACTGGCTGCTCTTCCCGAGTTCCTTAGTTCAATTACCAGCAGCCACATGATAGCTCACAACCATCTGTAATGAGATCTTGCACCCTCTTCTGGTGTGCAAGCATATATGCAGGCATAATGTTGTATACATGAATAAATAAATAAAGTAGATTCAATAATATACCCTTTTATATTATCATATATATGATAAAGAAAAAATATTTATATCCCTTTTTACTTTTCAAAATAAGAACCTTGAATCTAATTTTCTTTACTCAAGTTTTTTCCTGACTATTACCAAAAACAACTTGTAACCAACCCTCCTAAACAATGATAAATATCCATAAACCAGTGAATCACCAAAAACAACCCACTCACCCCTTAAGAATGTGGACATCATGTATTTAAAATTTTGTTTCCTGGTGTCTAGGTACAACGGTATTTTTAATGGGATCCTGAAAAGAAAAAAATTGAGTTAAATGTCAACTCCTGAGAGAGGTACCTGTATCTTTTGTTGTCCAGTTTCTGTATAGTGGGAAATTTCAGGACTTATCTCAACTCCAGGCTAGAGTAATCTGTTGGGCTGAATCATCTCAGCTAAGCACCACAAAATTGTTCTGAGCAGTTTGTAGCCCAACACCAATCTTTAGGTGCTGTTTTTTAGCTTAGTGGTACTATACTATTTCTGATGGAATCATTGATTTTGAGCCCTATCATCCTTATGGATACTTAAAAGGTTGCTGTTAGGTGTAGTAAGTGGCACAAGCAGGCTGTGTACCACTGCCCTGCTCCTGGAGCTGGTGGACTGTGTTCCCGGC
>JAQHUG010000163.1:3778147-3789276 GCA_028555095.1 Dicrostonyx torquatus
GCCTACTCCACACCACCTCTTCTAAAAAAAATACCTGAATCCTAAGGGTAAGATATGATTAAGATTTCCCATTTAGAACTGGGTTCTTCAATATCTCTCACTCTCTGCACGTTGTCTAGGTTGAGTCTCTATAATCTATTGTTAAGTAGTTCCATCTACTGTTAAAGCAAAATGTCAATAGGAGTCATTTTATAGCTGTATTTCTTCAGAAGAACAATTATAAGATTTTGGTTTTTGCCTATATCCATGATCTACTAAGTTTCATGTTCTTAGTCACCTGAGAGGTGTCAGGTCAGAAATGGGTTTCATCTCATGGAGAGGTCCTTCCATCCAACCAGATAGAGGGTGGTTACTCTAGCATTGTTTGGCACACTAGTATACAAACATGTCAGGTTTCAAACAAATCACTTTTGTAGGTTTTACTGCTCAAAGCTGAGTTGGTGGATATTTTCTCCTTTGTAAGAATGCAGATTACCTCCCAATACTATGAACAATATTCAGGAGGAGGGAACCATCTAGCTATTTAGGCACTAGCTTGATTTCCTCATGGGAAATTATATATGTGATTGTTGCAGTTGCCACTATGGCTTTACTGTCCATTTGCAGAGAGCAACCAACAACATTGGGAGAGACCTGTGATGTTTGGAACTTTCATGGAGTAATTCAGCCATTTAATCCTTTAGATATAACCTATTCATGGCATTGGATATTTAACTTGTTTCATAAGAAATTCAGGCTCTCTCCCCATTACTGTTTAATGCCAGCTAGTTTTCTTCCATGTAAATATATATATTTTAAACACTTTATTCAGTGGACAGTTTCCAAATGACCATTTAAATAGCACTGAGTTCTACTTGTCACCCCAACTTGTCTCTGTCGACTCATCTCTTCCATCCCCCTCCTAAGTTTTTGCTACCACTCCAATCTCCCGGGTCTCTCTGTAACAGTGCACTCTACTTCCACTTCCTTGGAAGATACTCTCCTCCCCACTTAGTACCTTACCAGTATTAACTAAGGTTAAATACCTTAGCATTAATGGTATTTTAACTGTAACATGAATATTGGAGTGAAATGGGATTCCCCTCTGTATCTTCGATATTCTCTCTTCTGCTTGACCTGTTCAAGTTGTATGGCTTTCCTATGAATTTTCTAGTTGAGTTACTGGACTTTTCACATTCATCTTCATTTCAGCTTGAGTCTTCTTCAATATTTTAGCTCTTTATTGAATTTAGTTAAGTTCTTAATTGTCTTTGTCATCTCGATCAGCCTTATATTTATATTTTCTTGAGCATAACTCAGGTGCTCATTCTTCTTAAATATTTCCTCCTTATTTTCACCAAGCTATTCTCCTTAGTTTTACTTCATTGAATTCTTGGATGAAGCTTTCAACTATTCTCTTAAACTCTATGCTTGAATTTAATCTTAATAAAGAGACAGTTGCTTAACCTTGTTCATTGCTTCTCTATTCATAAAAGTGAGACATTAGGAATAGAACAGATGTTTGTCAACAGATGAATGGATAAAGAAAATGAGCCACATTTGTCCCATGACTATTACTTCAACTATTAAAAAAATGGAATCATGAAAATTATAGGCAAATGGATAAAATAAAAATTCATCTCCAGTTAGCTCAGTTTCAAAAAGACAAATGTGGTATGTATTATCTTACAAGAACATGATAGCTATTATGTCTTTCATAAGCAATTCATAAAACCACAGAGGTTAGATAGAGTAATGGACTAGAGTGGATGAGAGGAATGTATCTTCCTAGGAAAGGGAATAGAGTAGGTAGTTATGGAAATATGAGGGGGCAGACAGAGTGAAAGAGATGGAAATGAATGAGATAATATGTGAAAGAACAGCTAAAATTAAGAACAATTTAAAGTATCATACAGAAATCTAACACAGTAACAGCTCATAATGTGTGTGTGTGCGTGCATGTGTGTGTGTGTGTATGTATGTGTGTGTGAACATGATATGAATGGAATTACCAAATAGGAGAGAGGCAGATTCAAATGGCTATCTCCCTGTCACAAAAATGAAGCTTCCATTGCCAGAAATCACATGCTTTTTGCCAAAAGGTAGACAATGGGAACTATAAGTAATCCAAACTATTTTCAAAGTTAATGGTTTCTATTCACAAATTAACTAACAATAAGGCCTTATTGCTGATTTCTTTGTTTTCTTTTATCTTATCTTTTTTTCTTTTGCTATTGTTAGACACTTTATTTTTCTTTATTTTTTATGACTAGAGACAGAAAGGATATAAATTCAGATGGAAGAGGACCTGTGTGTAGATATCAGAGAATGGTGAAAGATTCATTTCCAATAGAGAAAAAAAGTAGAGCAGAAGAAATCTAAAAAAATAAAGTTATAAGTTAAAATATATTTCTCAGCATTTATTTGCATTTTTATATATTGACAAAATTAAATGTTAATTAAAAAGATCATTTGCCATTCTTCATATTTTGTGATGAGAGCTTGATTGGTCATTCAAACTTTGAAATTCACAGAGCAAATTGGCGCAAAGGCATATCAGGCTGGGAGCTGAGAAATTGTTTCTGTGGAATGAAGTAATGTTGACAAAGAAGACAGCGTTCATGGTTTGGCATAAGCCTGCAAAGGGGCTAAATCTATTTGGGTTAGAGTTGACATATGGTATTGGAGTGGCTTGTAGTCTGGAAGGGTAGATATAATAGGCCATGATAGAAGGCTCCAAGTGTGTTGTGGTGTATTCAAGGGTTTCAAACAGTCTGGTGCGCTGGATGTAGAATCTGTTCTAGAGCTTTCAATGTGGAGAGAATGTATGTATGAGACAGTCAGGAGACTCACCAAGATACTTTCCAGGCAAGCATTCACCAGATATAGCTGGGTGAAGAGGATGGATATGACTTGACAGGGTTCTGTGGATCACAGCAGGGAAGTTTTGTTCTGGTAGAATTCTAAACATTGGTTGATGCACAAACAGGCATGACTAGACCTGGCCTATTTCTGTTTGGTTGGTGATGGTGCAAGAAGGAGAGGACCAAGCAGAATAATTAGCTTAAATCTGAGAATTATGTTTAAGAATGTTTAAGATGTGGCTTTGTGGAAACTTTCAGTATGGTGTATCTCAATATTTTAAATATATATATATATATATATATATATATATATATATATAGTGTCTGGCTTCCAGACTTTCAGTAAAATTGCTTTTAATTAATTTTTAAAATTTTGAATGTGTATGCATATTTGGTCTACATAAATATACTTGTGTTGTCTGTGACTGATACCCATATACTTCAGGAGAAGTCATTAGAGCTCCAGAATTAGATGATTATGAGTCACCATGTGAATGCTAACCTGGGCAGTCTGCATGAGCAACTGTGCTCTTAACAATCTAGTATTTAGGTGCATAAACTTGTTTTTAACATATAACTGGTTCTTACAAGTTAAGTTATGAGTTAATGAAAACTTATGAGTATGTTCATTTTATATTTGTGAAACAGACAAGACTTGATTCAACTTAAATTTTTAATAATCAATGTAGTTCTGAAAATGCTTTGATGAATAAAGATATGAAAAGGTTATTTAAGCTCTCACTATTTTCTCCACGATATGTGGCACCTGAGTGAAGTAAGATAAACCCTAAATTTATCTATTTTTAAGTAAATGGCAACTTGTAGGGAAAAGACAAAATTATTGCTAAAATTTAAACAATTAAATATTTTGTAGATAGTAATAAAACTTATTAAAAAAAACCTTGATGCCCCAGAAACAAACACTCTCCCTCTCCCCCTCATTCCCTCCCTCTCTTCATCCCTCTCTCTCTCTATGTTTCATGTCTGTGTGTGTGCATGTGTGTGTGTGTAACCAGGGACAATGTGTTTCTCTGCAAAAGTGTACATGTGCTAGTGGTAGGAATCACTCCAAAGCACCATTCACATTTATTTGCTTTCAGCAGTGACTCTCACTTACCATGTAGCTTACTCTGTGGACTATGCTGGCTAACCCCTGAACCTAGGAGGATGCTAGTGTCTATATCTCCCCAGAGCAGGGATCAACAGAGTATGGTGCCTGTCCAATTTTCTTTTTATGTTCTAGAAATTCATTTCAGGTCCTTATGTGTGCAAGACAAGCAATTGACTGAATGCAATATTTTGTCACACCAATTAATTAGAATTATACAATTACACTTATTTTTTTTTTGGTTTTTTGAGACAGGGATTCTTTGTGGCTTTGGAGCCTGTCCTGGAACTAGCTCTTGTAGACCAGGCTGGTCTCGAACTCACAAAGATCCGCCTGCCTCTGCCTCCCGAGTGCTGGGATTAAAAGCGTGCTCCACCACCGCCCAACCTACAATTACACTTATTGTAGGACTCATATTTCTTAATGTAATATAGCATCAAAACCAACAACCATATTGTATCTAGTGGGTGAGAGCCAGTTAAAAGTTCAAAATAATGAAAAGAAGTATAAGTAGTCAAATTTAACAGAAATTACACAGGCATAATTAAACCTATTAAAATAAAAATATCCATATATAAATATCATTGTTAGGATTATGGTGGTCTAGAAAATCAAATTATCCCTGGGTAAGTAGAGCTGAAAATAAAGAAAATAAATTATTGAAGAACGACAATATCATGGAGTAGTTGATTTCACCCCTATCATTCATGTCAACAGACTGACTCTAAACTCAGATCCATACTGTTTGAAACAATTATCAGGATTCAATTGACTCAACTGAGAAATATGTGTAATATAAGAGTATTGGCATTATAATATGTTATATTATATTGGAATATATATTACAATATATATATAATATACACATAAATATGTATATATATATATATATAAGATACAGAGAAGAGTTGAGACACACTTTACCCTGACAAATAGAGATTCTCTACCACTAATCAAGCTCTGAGGAAAGGTATTAGAGATGATGAATTTACCTTAACTGTAATGTCCTTACAGTTATTTCATCTAGCCCCACATAATAAGAAAACCAAGCATATGAAAATATTACTCATTGCCCTCTATAGATGCTCAAGTCCCTTTCAGTGGTTTCAGCTGTTGGTATGAAGACTGAGAAAGTTATAGCACTCATTCATTCCACTTTCTGGAAAGTTTTGTCCAATGCAATCTTTGACTATAAACAATAAAACCTCTAACTATCTAAACCATGAAGTTAAGTACACCAAAAGAAATAGACATCTAGGAGCATGAATGAGAGCTTATAATTATCTGAGAGTTCTTTGATACCTACATTCATCTTCACTTCCTTTCCCAGCTTTCCCCTAGGCAACTCCAGCTCTCAAACAATTAATACATTAAAAATCCTAATTTTTCAGTGTTGACATAAAGGAAAATAATTTTAAGATTTTTGTCGCTTGAGGGGATGATTGTAGAATTGTGTAAGTTATTCCAGTTGACAAAAAATACAAAAAAGTATTAAAATACACATCTCTCATTTTCTCTTGAAGAGGAATTCATGCTCATTTTCCCAGTCAAACTGAGTGACTTCCATTCTCACTAATCTTCTCATTAAGTTGTTTCAGTAATAGACCTACAAAATCTAAATAAAATTTGGAAGAATTTGTGTGTCTCATCTGCCAGCCCAAGAGTGGGCATATGAATCAGAGAGCTCTCATTTTTACATTCAGGAGTTCCATAAAACTACTAAGCTACAAGCTATAATATATACAGTGGACCTAATACAGACCTGTGTGGGACATATACATGTGTTTTCAGATTCTGTGAGCTCATATGTCCTTGATTGTTGATGCAAAGGGTTTTGTTCTCTTATTTTTTACTAAAACATGCAACAGAATAATTGGAGTAGACTTTTTAATACTGGAATGAATGGTTGGATTGGTGAATGGGATATTTCTTCATGAATTAAGTCCATTAGGACTTGAAACTTATATAAAAAGTTCAGGAATCTAAAGATTACACAAGTTGTTCTGGTCTTTGATGAATGAAAAAGCTGGCTAAACATAAAATAGAGAGGAAACTGGTAGGCAGTATTCCTCTGTGAATTCTACCTCTGGACCTGTTTTATCTTCTTCTTAATGAAGCCATAAAATATGTTATATGTAATAAACATTTTCTTTTCTCCTTCTAAGTCACCTTAGGTCATGGTGTTTATCACAGCAACAGGAAGTAGACTATAACACACACACACACATACAAAAAAAAACCCTGAAATAGTTTGTAAATAAAAGAATAAAAGATCAAAGTACAGTTCTAAAAATTGACACTATGGAAATAGAGATAATGAATGGGTAATTTTTACCCAGGGGGGATTCTCAATAATTACAATAAAGTTTTCTCTGAGATTAAGGATTTGAGATTCCAACAAAGTTGCTAAGTTCAAAGAAGAATCACATACATTGTAGAGTTTCTTATGATAGAAGAGAAAGTGGGAAGTAGCCTGCAATACATGGGCACAGGAGACCACTTCCTATGTAAAACCCCCGTGGCACAGACAATAAGAACAACAATTAATAAATGGGACCTCATGAAGCTGAGAAGCTTCTGTAAAGCGAAGGACACAGTCATTAAGACAAAAAGGCATCCTACTGAATGGGAGAAGATCTTCACTAACCCCACATCAGACAAAGGCCTGATCTCCAAAATATACAAAGAACTCAAGAAACTGGACATAAAAATTCTAAATTCCCCAATTAAAAAAATGGGGTAATGATCTGAACAGAGAAATCTCAACAAAAGAAGTTCGAATGGCCAAAAGATACTTAAGGTCATGTTCATCTTTCTTAGCGATCAGGGAAATGCAAATCAAAACGACTTTGAGATACCATCTTACACCTGTCAGAATGGCTAAAATCAAAACCACCAATGATAACCTATGCTGTGAGTAAGGGGAACACTCCTCCATTGCTGGTGAGAATGCAAACTTGTGCAACCACTTTGGAAATCAGTGTGGCGGTTTCTCAGGAAACTGGGCATCAACCTACCTCAGGATCCAGCAATACCACTCTTGGAAATATACCCAAGAGCTGCCCAACCGTACTACAAAAGCATTTGTGGTACTATGTTCATAGCAGCATTATTTGTAATAGCCAGAACCTGGAAACAACCTAGGTGCCCCTCAATGGAAGAATGGATCCAGAAAGTGTGGAATATATACACATTAGAATTCTACTCAGCGGAAAAAAACAATGACATCTTGAATTTTGCATGCAAATGGAGGGAAATAGAAAACTCTATCCTTAGTGAGATATCCCAAAACCAAAATGAAGACTGTGGTATGTACTCACTCATTAGTGGACCTTAGCCATTAACAAAGGACATTAAGCTTACAGCTCACAAGCCTGCAGAAGCCAAATAGCAAGGTGAACCCAAAGAAAAACATATATAGATTTTCCTGGAAGTCGGAAGCAAACAAAATCGTCAGACAAAAGTTGCCTTTTTTCTTTAAGAATTTTCATCATAGTTGATACATCTAATATTTTTGGTACAATTTACTTCATATTTATGTAGTAAGGTTTAGAGTTATTACACCAAACTACATAATGTATATTCTCCATTAGAATTATTACAGGGTCCACAATTCCTATTACAATTTGGACTTGAGGTTTGTTTGCTGGCTGATGATTTGGGTACTTCTTTTTCAGATGGGAGTCTATATGGCTAATATTTTCCTAGGTCTCCTGCTCCCTAAGAGAAGTATGCTCTCACTGCCTGCTCTAGTTTGCAAGCTTCAATGTGATGTATATTTACGTGTTTCTCAAGTATAGCCTCCTTCATAAATCTAAATGAATTTTTAGTATAATTTATTTTTTTTAGAATTTGGATTTTTTGTAATTTCAAATTTTGAGCACTTTAACAATTATAATTAACATAATGCTATGTTAATAATTTGACAATTAAATGTTCTTGATTAGGACATTTAGGATGAGACTCCAAAGATTTTATGGTCCAAGCTCAACACAGTTTGGAATTGCATATGCCATATATGTTCAATAACTTCATTGACATACCTACTTATTTTTTATGAATCTGAGTAATAAGTGGCCTCTGTCAGAACTTGTTGACCTTCTGTATTTTCTTACTACGGGTATTTGTATTCCTTTATCACTAGCTGTATTCTAATAACATACTGTCCTGATTATTACAGGTTTAAAGTGTATTTGAAATGAATTTATGTTTTTTCAGTAACTTTACTTTTTCCAGTGTCATTCTGGCACTATTTTTCTCTTACCTCTCTATAGGAACTTTTGAGAGAAAATATTTCATGATATAAATCTGAAGTAACAATCACAGAATCACACATTTGAGTAATTAGAACCATGCTAGAGGCATTATTTAGAAAAAGACTGTGGGAATTCGTGGAGAGATTTGTTTTTCAGCTATTTTTTTAAGTAAGTCATAGCTCAACCCTGTTTTTGACTTTACTTTCTGCTTCATGGCCTACTCCATGTGGACAAGCACCAGCATTTTCCCCAACATGAAGGAGTCTATCTTCTGGAATGTCAAGTCAAAATTAATCTTACATTTTCAGATGTTTTATTCACAAGGAAGGAAAGGATAAAAATACACTATGTAGAAATGGTTGCACTCATAGCTATTGCCCACTCGAAGAATCATAGAAAAGCATAGATTGCAATGAGCATTTGCTACTCAAGCCAATTGGACAAGAGGGTATATTACTAATGAAGAGGTGTTGGAGAGGTGGGAAAGGTGAAGGGAAGAGCAATTTTTGCTTGTTTCTTTATTTTGTTCTCATTTGTTTGCTTGCTTGCTTTATTTTGTTTTGGATTGATTCTTTTTTTCATATTGTGTAAATAATGTTTATTTATGCAGTATTTAAAGCCCTAGTCATCATAATAATTAAAGAAAATAATATTTGACATAGAAAATGCATTGTAATTACTTGGTGATGACACAATTTATATTTTGAATGCTTTAGGATGAATGACAGATTAGTCTCACTGGGTGTAAAGCCACATTTAAAGGCAGGCCGTATACTCAACAGTAAGGCCAACAAAAAATGAAATCAATTTTATTTTTGTAGAGCTTTTGTCTACAAAGGTTTTTTTTTTCTGCTATGTTTGGACATTCTTTTGTCTTATTGGCCTTTTGCTTGTATACTATGTTTTAGAATTTTATGTTTTTATGATTTTGAGTTCTTTTTGTGTTCATTTCTTGAGTTTTTCTTTTATTTTTCATTTTTGTTGAAATAAGTAAGTGAGGATAAACATGAAAAGAATAATGTTTGCCTCAGTACACCATTGGAGAAATATAAATCATAACTGAACTGCGATTCCATCTAATCTTGGTCAGGATGGTGGTCATAAGAAAAGAAGAAATGGTAAACACTAATAAGGTTACAAACAGAGGGGATCTTATATACTCTCGGGAGGAAGTGAACTAACACAGCCACTATGGAAGTCAACTTAGAGGTTTCACTTTTATTAATATTTAAAAAGTTTTTATAAACTATATTTTGATCATTTTTTCCCACAACTCCCTCCAGACCCTCCTTACCCTTCAACTCCATGAGTGTTCCTTTTGGATTGATTTTTCTTTTGTGGGGTGGTACAGGCATAAGCAGAAGATATGGGGAATGAGGTAGAGGGCAGAAAGAGCACACATGATAGAAATGCCCAACGAATCAAAGAAGTTGTATAAAAATATTTATGTTACCTTTGTAAAGAAATATTACTCTTTTTTCTAAAAACATTAATAATTTAGAAATTGAATTATGTTTGGAGCATAAATATATTGTCCCAAACAATTTTAATGCAACAGAATACTTTTATATTTTAGATGATGAAGGTATCTTAATTTTGATTTATTTCTCTTAAAGCCCCAGTGATATTTAAGCTGAAATCAATGGCAAAGAAAAAGATAACATCATTAAATTGGGTTAGATTAGAACTTTGGAGGTATTCATGAAGCTGTATAAAGCAGTTCTGAAGACACAGATATAAAGTAGTGTAGATGCCAGCTATTTGCTTCCCTTTAAATTAAATAGTACTACCAAATGTAAAAAGCCTTTGTTACTAATATAATTGATGTCTAGAAATACATATTCATTTTAATAGTCAATGAAAGAGGGATGGTCATATGAATCTTCATATTTTTATCATATATTGCCAGGATAAATCTGAAATTCTATTTTAACAAGGTACCATACATAATAAAGAGGTACTTTTAAATATCTAAGCAAAGAAATTACTAACTTACACTTTTCAATGCTGTAGTATCTAAAATCTCTTCATGTTTAAAAATCCACCCTAAGATTCTCCCAGCAACTTGCAAATTTCAAAGAAAGAAATTTTCAAGAGTGAAGTGCAAATGCATAATTGCTTATGTCAATTTAATGCTTTATTTTTAAAATTGGATGCATACAACTAATAAGTATTACATGATAAATGAGGAACAAATTGAAGTGTGACTACAACATGTGAAAATCTTTGGTGCATGAAATTTTCAACATGACACATCCATATTTGCAATTCATTGCATCCAAAATTTAGTTACTCTGGCAAACATATTCTAAAACAGAAGTTTTACAGAACTCTACAAGTTTAATGATAAGAGAATAAAAGTTAGCAATTAATAAAACTTCAGTCATGAATAGAAATTTGGTTATACCAGTCATTTCTTAACTATATACAAATGAAATATATTTAGGTAGGGAAGTTAGAGAATAGTGAAATAAATTTTAGAAATATTTTGTGCAGATATAATAATCAAAAACATGATGTAGTTGAAAAATAAATAAGTGAATTCAAAGACTATAAAGAGAAACATTTTGACAGCATTTCATTCTGGATAAGAGAATAAAGTTAATACAGAAAATTATTTCAATAAAATACAAATGGCTCATGAAAAGTAAAATATCAATTATCATATGCTAAAAAGATATTATGTAATATAAAAGATAAAAATTTAGAAGACACTAGTATTCAACAATAATCCTGTAAATGGTAATAACAGCTAGTTAGACAGCTAATTCAAATATATAAAAATTGGAATATTTTAAAGACTGTATAGTTCTCATGTTGCACATATGAAAAGAGGAATCTTATGGCAACGTGAATTCAAGTTGTATCTTGGATATACAATTTTAAGGTATGTGTTAAAATATAGTATATATATGTGTGTGT
>JAQHUG010000163.1:3792266-3818178 GCA_028555095.1 Dicrostonyx torquatus
TTGAATTGAGTTATTTTGAACAAATTACTTCAACTCCTATTGCTTACAAAATTATTTGTTTTTTCTGGCTTAAAGGGTTTATTTTTTTTGTTTTTAAATTTCATACCTTTTCTCTGAAAATCTGATTATTAATTTGTCGACTCCCAAAATTCAACTAAAAACACAATGAATTAAAATATCTGTCTGTAGTGATGCCTTAGACTGTTCCTAAAACTACTCTGAGAGTGACCATTTAGAGTGTTAAATAATGGTAAATTTTTACTTAATTTTAAAAAAACATAAATGCTGGTAATTATGAATCATCCTAGAATTTTTGGTGTTGTTGCTGTCATAGAACAAATGCCAGTTTGATGGCCATCTTGGATACAAAGAGAACTTGCCATTAATTCATTCTGTTTTCGGTAAGAAAAACCGTATTAATTCTGCAAGACATATTTGAAAATTTTGCATTTCTATATGGATATGAATAATTTGGAAAATAAATAACAATATCTGTTTTTATGAAAGCAAAACTTGCCAGCTATCATACTTCAATAATATGTGTGTTATTCTAATAAAAACTGTGTGTCATTGCAGTGATAATTTGTGTTTATAGAAACAAATGTAAGCAAGAAATTCACTTTTTTCATGAAATTGATATCTTATTATCTGAAAATCATTGATACTCTTCTGAAATCAATGTTACAATTTTGTAGAAAATATATGGCTTTATAGTGAATATAATCAGATAAACAATCAAAGACATTCCCTTTTCATGTATTAAGCTCTTAAGGGAAAAAAGTTAACATGATTCTTTCTACTTAGCTGTGTTTTTCAAAATGAACATACAGTCTCTTTCTCTTTAGAATCTTTTGTTTCTTTCATCATTGCTGCATACTTTGCTTTTATATATATATATATATATATAGGTATAGATTATTAATAAACTTCTAATTAACAGTATGTTTGAAAATGTCATGTGTTAGATTGGTTTGCATGGTGGTATTTTTAAGTCAGATATAGTCATAACTTGTGCAAGAAAAATAAATGAAAATTATCTTATTCCATAACCTCAAATACAAATATATTAAAATCTAAATGCAAGATACATAGTTTTGAAAAAACTAGAAAAATAATGTGATATTTTAACAATGTTAATGTTATATAACCTTATAACATTGATATTGGGATGATTTCTGTATTTGAAGTTTATCTGAGTTATTTTTTCTACTGCTGCGATGAGAAAACAGAACCAAGACAACTTATAAAATAAATTTTTAAATTCACTTACAGTTTCAGAGGGTTAGAGCACATGATGACACAATAAAAGTATCAGAGAGAACTCATATCTTAATCCACAACCACAAGACAGAGAAAATCACTGAGGATTGGAGAAGTTTTTTTTGAAGCTTCAATGCTGCCTGTTTTGACATTTATCCTGAAACAAGGTCACACACACCTTCAGTTCTTCCCAAACAGTTCTATTAACTTGGGAACACCTATTCTAATGCAGCTACCTATTCAATCTCCATCAAACCACTACAAACTGTAAATCACCACCAAATAAGTAATAATGAAATTGAATGGGGATTCATAGACTGTCCACTCAGATACTATGAGTCATTGCTTTCAGTTGCCCTTAAGAATATGATAGCAAGACCCCATTTTAAAGAGACATATTTGGGCTATAAGACATGGGGAAATAAAGCTAGCATCCATCCAGAAGCTTCATCTCTTCTTGCTAGCTTCCAAAGCACTGGGAGATTCTATTATTTTTATAAAGATGAGAAATAAATAAAAAGTCTTTCACAGTTCTCAAACCTGGAAGCTATAGCAACTGACATGGATATATATATATATATATATATATATATATATAGTGGCTTGAATATTATGGGAGTAACCAAGTACACTGTCATTGTATCTGAAGGGTATTGTACAAGATGAAATTGATACTTGATACTGGTAAGAGAATCATATCATGGCCTGGCTATATAATATGTCCCAGAGAGAACCTAATCAAGTTATTCTGTAAAATGGATATAGCATTAAAATGTTCCTGAGCTTTTAATCTTTAAATCCATATATTAATGTGTCTCTTAACTCTTGTGAAGGAAGTATATGTTTTTTTCAGTAGATGACAATTAATACAAAGACATGTCATAACTGAACAATGTGCAGAGAATAGGAGATTAAGGATTGCTCATATCCACATGGTATATTAACACCACATCTCATACCCTCTAACTGTGAGATCATGGCAAAGTGGGCAAAAATAATGAAAGGGTCATAGGTATTGGTAATCTGTAGGGAAACATCAGATATGACATAGCTATCATACAAACTAACTGAGAGCTGCTATGACCGCTAGCACACAACCTTTAGAAGAGCATGCTAGTCAAAATTCCAACATGAATACATATTTTAATTAAACTTACTATTCAATTCCTTTCTCTTCAATACACTTTTATGTCTTCACCACCACTGTTTCTTCCCAACTTCACATGTTCTTTCTATAGACTCTCTAAATCTACTTAGTGCTGCATATATGTGCATGAGTATAGGATCATCTACTAGAGTTTGGGCAGCCTCTCATGTGCTACATACCTGAAAGAAACTGACATAAACTTTGACCTACAATCTTTCCAGCCTATTGAATGTGGTGGGGTGAAGGTGACACAGAGATTGTAAGACTGATCAACCAACCACTGGTCCAGTCTGAGATCCATACCATGAGAGTAAGCAACCACTGATGGTGTCTGAAGTGCCAGAATCCAGAGGCTGCATGGTCCAGACACCTATGATAAAACCAGACAATGCCTGAAGGCAAAAAAATGTCAATGTAGTGATGACTAATGGTATTCTCCCATACTCATAAATTGGTACCTATATAGCAGACAGAAAGGCTTCAGCCATTACTGATAGAAAAAAATTACACAGACCCACAATCTAACATTAGAGTGACCTTGGAGAATCCTGCTGAATAGAGGAAAGAAGGATTATAGGAGTCCAAAGTGTCAAGAACATCACAAAAGAACCCACAGAATCAATTAACCTGGACTCACTGAAGCTCACAGGGACTGAATTGAAAACCAAGGAGCCTGTATGGGACTGACCTAGACCTTCTGCATATATGTGACAGTAGTTTAAGCTGATTTTCTTATGGGACTCCTAAAAGTGGGGACAGGCACAGTCTTTATCTATTTTGCTGGCTTTAGGAACCCTATTACTCACACTGGGTTGTCTTCACTAGCCTAAACACAAGGTGATGTGCTTAATCTTATAATAACTTGCTATGCCATGTTTCGTCAATATCCATGAGAGGCCTGCTGTTTTCTGAATGGAAGCAGAAGAAGAGTTCATGGCATTGAGGCAGAGGCAAGCTGTGGAGAGAAAAGGAGAGAAGAAGAGAGAGGGGCAAATGCAGCCAATATGAAAGATAAATAAATAAACAAACAAAAATAGTATATATTATCTATCTGTCTAAACTTCATTAAGAATTACCATAAGAGCAGGACTCAGTTGTCAATAGTCAAATGCATTGCAGACAAGCAGTGAGCTCAACCCTCTTAGATAAAAAAAAATAATGATATTTGGATACATGGAATATAATTATTATATATGTTTAACTAAATATTCTTTATTAATTCTTTAATTTGTTAATATGTGAGAATATTTTAAATGTGAAATAACTAATATATCATGTGGCTAATAGAAGTATCCAATTTAAGTGCTATTTATACATTAATTTGATACATTAAAAAGAAAACTCCTGAATACCAAAAGATTCATAGTTATTTTATAATTAAAAGTGAAAACATTTGCAGAACATGAATGGGACATTGTTTCAAAATCCAAGTTGCATCACACAATAGTAAGAAGATCAACTCTGGGGCTTGAGAAATGGCTTAGAACTTCAGAGCACTTCTTTCTCCTGCAAATACTTGGGGGTTTCCCTATGTTTGCACCAGATCATTGCAACTTCCTGTAACTCAAGTTCCAGATATCTGTAAATCTGGACATTCATGATGCCCATGAATTCACTTAGGTGTACGAACACACACACACACACACACACACACACACACACACACAAGAATACACACACTCACAACCAAAGAAAGAGGGATAGAACCACATGAAATAAGTAAGCTCATTATTTAAGAACACCCCTCTGTTCTAAACACAAATAAAGCAAGGGTCTAGAATAAAAAGAAATTTATTCAAATAAACTGTACCCATGGGCAACAACTGTTAAGCTGGATGCTCAATATATTTAATAATATAATTAATATATATTTAACAATTAAGAAAATAAAATTTAAATCTGTAAAGACCTATTTCTTCACACTCATTGCAATTGGTATAGCAAAATTAAACAAAACCACTAAAGCTGCTGAAAATAGCTCAATTTGAAACATTTCAACATTTTGGTAGGATTGTAAATTTACTACAGGAAACATTTAGGAAAGTTCTATAAATGAAAAACAAAAAGCCATTTGATTCGTCGAACCTGATTGTGGGTTTGTAGCCAAACAACTGAAGTCATGTTCTAAAGAAATTTGCACACCATGTACAAGGCAGAAGTACATGTATATCTTTTTGCATCAAATCCACATTCTAACAAATTATTTTATACTTGCTGAGATGAATATTGAAGTTAGACACAGAAGATCAATAGATCACATATTTGAAACTCCATATAAAGTCTCCTCTTTCTTAGTGTATGTCAGAACATATGCAATTATATTATGTAAGCCATCATTAAGAAACACTAGTTTTAGTGAACTACACAACAACTAAATTAGATGAGAAATGAAGTTAACACATATTAGGAATGAGATTCAGAACTATTAAGGATACACTAAATACATACTACAGTATATTCCATAATATTTGATGAAGAAATATGGAAATAGTTAAGAGTCTTATTATGACTTTCAAAACTAAAGGAAATTAGTATATATGCTGTCAATATTGTGATGAAAAACAGGACAAAACAGATTATCAGAGAAACTGACACTCTGTAGTAGAGATTGTAATAATGTATTCTAAGATTATGTGATAAATCACTTGTATAACAAAGATCAAACTTTTCAGGTATTAAACTAATGTATAAACATAAAATTGTCTTTATAATGATAATGCCTAGAGAGAAGTAATAATTGAACTATCAACTCTACAGCAAACAAGCACTTAGATAGAACCTTTTGCAAAGAATTGAGAATTATACTACTTTCCTTTGTAACATAATATCCTTGCCTTTTCTTATGACCTGCTTCTCTGATCACAGATTAAGTGTAAATGAAAAGTCATGGAGTTAAACTAAAATAATTTCCACTGCTCAACACATATAATATGCCACAAACATAAGAGTTTGAATAAGTATTTTATTTAGTTAGTCTGCATATTCCCTAAAGTAAATTAAATAATGTGCAATACATTTAGTTTACACTCTTAGGACAAAAAGATTTTTATTAGAAGAAATTCATTCATAAACAAATGCAGAGAGAATGTATGCCCATAGTGGCTTTTATTTATTTATTTTCCACAAATAAAACCAAATAGATCTCTTTTTTGAGGTTGAGGTTGTGAAAACAACTACTAAGTTTTCTTTAAACATTAAAAATATTAAATTTGCTTAACTCTATATAAAATAGGGAATATGTAGAATTGTCTTAAGTATATGAGTTTAAAATAAAATATGGCCTTGGAAACTGAGTTCTCAGAACTAAGTGCAACATCTTTGTGATATCATATCTTTATAATTTACTATCCTGCCATGTTTAAGGGAATATTGATGATGAATAGGAAGAAAGAATGTCAGAGACATAGGATGGGGGAAAGTCTGTGAAATGTGGTTTTCTGGACATGACATGGCAGTCATACTCATGAACTCATCGTGACTGTGGCTACCTGCAAAACAACAGCAGAAGATCAAAGCAGACAGAATTCTAGAATAGGTTGTAGAAGAATTCACATATCTCCACCCACACTAAGGAGCAATTAGTAGCAGATTTTTGTTGAAGAAGGAAAGATCAGTTTGTGAAGTGTGGCCACTGGTATACTCCCTGAGCTCCAGTAGAAAGTCCCCCACCCATGAATACACAAGTAGCACTGAATGGATTTAGTGGGCTATTAATCAAAGATGAGGACATTTAGATGGGAGGGAGCTTGTGGGAGGAAACCTGGAGGAAGTTGGTTGGGGGAAAAAGAGGATAAATATATATCATTTCACACAATATATAATTCTCAAAAAATAGAAAATAATGCATATCCAAGATATTATTTCAGTATCTGGTATATGTAATGAAAAATCTTAAAAGTAATATATATATATTTAAAATGCAATTTTATTAATTGTGGGGATTTGTTCACAAACTGATTAAATATGGTATCTTTAAATTCAGTTTTTAAAAATATTTTATGTTATATATGTGAATATGTAAACCAATACATGGGTGCATATACTCCTGTGTCACTCAGTTGAATGTCAGGTATATTTGTCTGTTTCTTCTTGTTCACCTTGTTGGGACACAGGCACTTAACCAAAATAAGAGCTCAGCAGTTCCTGGCCTGGACAGTCAGCAAGCCTCTGGGATTTCATTTCACTGCTTTTTCAGAAATGTTAGGCTTTCTCTATATATAAAGATTTCTTCAGTCATGTATAATTATACATATCATTAAATGGAAAAGCTGCTAACACATGTTTGAGGCACAAGTGTCAAAATGAAGCTTTTTCTCACAGAATGAGAGAAGTTATTTTAAAACATATTACTGAGAAAAATAAATTATAGCACAGTTTAAGCTAAGTGACTCTAACAAATAGAAGAGCAGATGTAGACAACTTAGAATAATAAAATAAAAACCCACTACAGTAGAAGTGGCACATCTGGATCTCATGCCCCACTGGAGGAGACTGAAATCATTCATTCTGAAAAGCACAGGCTTCCTCTTACTTTTTAACCTTCCATGGAAACCCGAGTTTGTATAAAGACTCTGTCATAGTTCATTGCTATCTACAATTGGTAACACAAACACTGCTCACCAAATGAACTGCTCCAGAAATGTTCCATGCAGCAGCAGTGTATGAACTACAGACAAGCTCTACACACCTATTGAACACTATCGATAGGGCTTAAAATTACCAAGCTCAGAGGAGGAGTCCAGACATCCATCTTCCGTCTGTCTGTCTGTCTATCATTCTGACTACCTAGCTATTAACTACTGATCTACTAAGATTAATTTAAAAAGTCCTCTAAAACAAACAAAAGTTATACCCAGGAGGAGCATAATACATATGCAACATTATGTGTATATATAATATATATATATATATATACACACAAATCTGTAAAATATAATTGGTTACATGATTGAAAAGGAATATCTTAATTTTGGATAAATTCTATATTTGAAGATGTTGTGGTTTTATTAATCATAATTTTTCCAATACAAGCATAATTGTGTATAATCTTAATGTAGTACTTTTAGTTTTAGATAAACTTGCAATTAATTTTTAGTTTTTAAAGAGATTATTTAGCCGGGCGGTGGTGGCGCACGCCTTTAATCCCAGCACTCGGGAGGCAGAGGCAGACGGATCTTTGTGAGTTCGAGACCAGCCTGGTCTACAAGAGCTAGTTCCAGCGCAGCCTCCAAAGCCACAGAGAAACCCTGTCTCGAAAAACCAAATAAATAAATAAATAAATAAAATAAAGAGATTATTTGCTAATTAAGATGCAATGGTGACAAATGAATACCATGTTTTCGAGGCCATGTCAAAATTGCTTACCTTTTTAAATTTACCTTTAACTTTCTATTTATTTTACATTTATGGGTTTTTTATCTTTATGTATGTTTGTGTACCTCATGTGTTTTTGGTGAATGCAGAGGACAGAAGAAGGCTTTAAATCCCCTATAACTGGAATCACAGGGAGTTGTGAGACTACATAAGGCATTGAACCATGTTCATTTCAGTGAACAGCCACTGAGACATCTGCCATTCCTGTTTACCTTACTTTTTAAGTATGTTATTTTTAAAAATTTCTCTCTCTCTCTCTCTCTCTCTCTCTCTCTCTCTCTCTCTCTCTGTGCATGTACAGGTGGGGACACATGTACATGCACTCTGGTATAACACAGCACACACGAAGAAATCTGAAGCCAACTTGTAGACGCCTGTTCTTTCTTTATATTATGTAAGTCCCACAGATTGAATTCAGATGTCTGTTTTACAGGCTAATGTTTTACCTACCTAACCATCTTGCTAGCTTCTGTTTTTAATATTTTAACAATATTAATATATAATATTTTTTTAAAAAATTGTACTTAATGTTACTTGTGTTAGATGCTTAGTTTAATGTTCTGAGTGCTTGCAACTTCAAATCAATTGTGTGCCATGTAGTCATACCACTTTATAAAAAAAAACCTTTAAGTATTTGTTTTGAATTCAGAGCCAGGGTGATGTAAGTTTAATATCGGGGAATGCACGCAAAAGGACTTTGAACTCTTATTGAACTGAATTCACTCCGACCTTCAGACTAATGGCTTGTCTCGGTGTGCAATCCCATAAAGGTGGAACTAAGGGAGCATTCCCACTCACCTTTGTGCTATTACTGTTCCTTTCAATATGTTGTATGTGGGAGAGAATAAGATCTGTGCAGGTCAATTTCCCAGATAGTCTGCTCATGGTAACTCAGTTTTAGTACTCAATGAGCATCATACACTATCATGAAGAAAATCTTTTTCCCTAAAAGATTTAAGACACAGCTTTATTTTTCTCATTTATTTTATTTTCTCAATACATTGTTAACATTTCATTTCTGAAACTCTTAAATTTTGCTGTACTGTCTTTATACTCTGATAACTTTAATCTTTGTCCAAAAATCATTGATTACTTTACTTCATAAAAAATTTGCATCCTCCTTTATCCAAATTACTGGCTACACATTATTATTATTATTATTATTATTATTATTATTATTATTATTATTATTATTATTATTATCTTTTTTCTTCTGTTAGCTTTCCAAGATGTCAATGGTTACAATTTCATCATTCAGGTTCCTTATACTTTTTTTTAACCATTTTTACACATTACTTGACAAAAAAATGTACTCTATAGTTCGATTACTCAAATTTAAATTAGATTTAAATTACCATCATATGAAAAGTTTATTATTTCAATCAATCAAACAAACAAACAAACATTTTCATGGCATAGTTTGGGGTTTATAAACAACAGTTTCATCAACTGATCATAATGCGTCCTCAAATTCAACTTATTTTTACCAAAGGATATTTCAATTTCTAACATCTACAGCTAGAATTCTTTACTAGAAAATGGGAAAGCTTACTTCTCTAAACTACAGTTATTTTCAGTGTTTGTGGGATCAATACTCCTGCCTACCCATTTTTCCTGCCTGTGCTTTAATACATGCATCATGCCATTAGTGTTTTCCTGCGTTCTCCAGACTTGGTAGGCAATGGACATCATCAGGCTACACATCAAGACAGTATTTCAAGTGTTCATTCTCTTATGTTTAGGATGACTGGATGAAAACACTTTCTTTGTGTAATTCTGATGATTTCCCTGGCTCACACTGACTTTGGTCCCAAATTGCCTTGTTGTTGCTGTTGCTAAGCTGCCTGAATAATTTGAAAATGTAGTGGGTCTTTCATTTCCCTTTTTCTTTCTCAGATGAGATGCTTCAATCAAAATGATTCAAGAATTAATGTATAGTTATAGGACTGAGAATGATAATTCTGATTTTCAAATATATTTTGGATATGATAAAATGATTTACTATATTGTAAGTCTTGAAAGTAAACATTTTTATTTCAAAATTTTATTTCCCATTGATTTAAAATTTTCAAGTTATAAAATTATTCAGATTTCAAGTATGAACTTTAGAAACAGTTGCAATATTTTTAATAAAATTACTATTAATTTTGGGATATTTTACATAGTTTAGTCTTCATTAATTATCAACAAGTTTAAGTCATTTATAGTTTCATCTCTCAGTGCATCTCTCTTTAGATATTTACTTAAATATCTTTCAAAAATAACAAGTAATATGTCTATTAGAATTTAATGGTGCTTTGTATTATAACTTAAATTGAATAAAGCAATTTCTATAAATAGTTTATAAATTATTTAAAAATTAACATTCAATAAAGAAAATATATAAAAATGTATTTATTTTTCATTTGAATCATATGTGGAAGTGCAATTACAATTAAACACACAAGTGGAAATAACACAACATAATTGGGGTAAATTGCATTCTATACAATCTGCGTTCTACTAGGCCAAAATAATGTTTACTGATATTTTAAGAACAAAATCTAGATTTAAAATCTTTATGTTTACATTACTGACTTACATTTTTTTCTCATTACTTTTTATTGCAGGAGTATTTTAATTTCTTGAGCACCCTGGTGATACCCGATCACCTCTAAATTAATGGTCATCTAGTTATAACTTTATTAGGAGCATATGTCAAAGCAATTATGTTTGTTTACAAAAGCTGAGCTTATTCTTTTACAGACAAGCTTAGTTTACCAATACCCAACCTTCAGTTATCCGAGAGAGTAGTAAATGCACATTTACCTGGGAGATATTGTGGATTTTAGCTTTAACTAAAGACAGACAAATAAAACAGTTTTCTATTTCTAAATTGGTCCAGGATTTTACATTCTTAAAGCAGAACAAAGGAAATAAATAAGTAAAGTTTCATAGTGTACTATCTAAAGTTAAATTTCATAGTGTCTTCCTACAGAGTTGATATATAATTATTTTGGGCAGAAGTACAATTGCATATAAACACTTTAGGGGGTAATATATACTGACACTAATTTTGCTAAAGCAAAGTATGATAAAAAAAATACTGTTATTTCCCTCTTCTGCAGTATACCATAAAGGATAATTTTCACTTTGAAAATTCTGCTTTTACTTTGGAAAAAATACAGAAATCTTCAATTTAAAGATTTACAGAAAAGGAATGGTAGATTAAAGATTTGATGTTCTTTTTCAAATGATGAAAAGCAACAAACAACTGTTTGTATGCAAAACTGTTTTTATAGTTTCAAATACTGCAGGTGAAAACACATCAACAGATTACTGGTTAATAACTGCCTATTTCTTACTGATGACAATAAAAAATATTTTTCATACAGAATGAGTGAATTTAATCTTATTCCTCTAAAGTTTAAAATATTTTCTGAGATTAACATTTATTGTACAATGTCTTATTTATGAATTAGAAATAATTCCATTAAGATATGACATTCTGAAAGTCACTGATGGCCATTTTTATCTCACCTACAAATAGTTACCGTTAAATTAATTCTTAACACATTTGTCAAATGTAGTGACGAAGTTTATGTCTCCTCTTCTCTTCAATTGATTATACTTTGCCAAACATAGTATATAATTTTTGTAATCAACCCAATAAATATTGGTGGCAAATTCTCATGAAAATTCAACTAAAAATTCTAAATACTGTTATGGGAATCAAAAATAAAGAGGGGATATATAATGTAAATCACATAGGTTTCATAATACCATTTACATTCAGGACATAAGTGAAAAATCTCACACATTTAGCATTTTACAACAAAACAGGCTGTAGCTGGGCATGTAATTTTCAATTCATTGTTTAGATCTTCTTTCAAGTCCACAGCTTGCTGACAGAGTCCACTAAGAGGTCCAGATAGTGTTGGTAATATCCATCAGGAAACAATGCAGCTAACTCTACATAGATGCTTTGTTGGGGTCCCTTGAAGACCTGCTAAATTCGACCTTTTAGTTTCCCATTTCAGAGCTCACTCCTTGGGGTTACAGTCTATGTTTGCTGATTAAAAGTTCTCTCTCTCTCTCTCTCTCTCTCTCTCTCTCTCTCTCTCTCTCTCTCTCTCTCTCTTCAGAAATATCAGTTATAACTAGATCAACTCAAAGACCTAAACTAAAATAAAAAAACAGGTGCAACTTGCTAAGGATAAATATAGCTAGACATAGCATAGGCAATAAATGTGTTAATAGAAGTCCAAAGTACAGGAAAGAATCTTGAGAATTGACGGGAAAAAGTTGGAAATTCAAAACTCCATCATGGCAAAATAAACAAGACTAAATAGCAGACTAGGATAAATCATTAGCCAATTTTATCTCAGAACAAAAAGAGTTCATACCTGTCAAATTTAAACACCAAAAAAACAAAATTGTGTTAATCAAGTGGTAAATTTGAGTTTTTCAAGTGAAATATAAAAGTACCCCCAAACTAGTAAGCAATGTATACTAATTCTAGTCTTAATTGCTATGAGAATTAAAACTTTGAAATTCAATTTCATACCATTAAGAAAGCTTATATGAGGCTAGAGGGTTGGCATAGTGATTACGAACAGCAGTTGCCCTCCCAGAGGAATTGCGTTTGACTTAAAGCCACCACATGGCAGCTCGCAACTGCCTTTAACTCCAGTCTCTGAAATCATGGTTCCCTCTACTGACCCCTGTGGGCATAAGTTATGTACCTGGGGTAAATACATTCACACAGGCAAAACAGTTATATGCATAAAATAAGATCTAATTTTAAAACTTTTAAATTATCGTAATCAAGAACACAAACAACAGATATAGGTGAAGACATGGTGAACAAAATATCACCATAAGTATGAATGAAAGTTTCAGAGGCAAGGAATGAAGGAAGATGAAAAGAAAGTGGAGTACAAGAGCATCAAAAATATGGTATATCTCTGAAAACCCCATGTAGAAACCTAAACTTTATAAGGTAATTTAAGAACATTTATTTAGACAATTATAGAGGTATTGTTATATATAAAAAAGATAATCATGGATGTAGTTTTGCAGCACATTGACAGTCCTCCTTCGGTCTAACAGAGAGGATAACCATGAGTATGGATGTGAAGCACTAGAAACCTGGGATTCTTCATTATTCCAGACTTCTCTTGACTTCATAAATCATGTTCTCCATTGTCACCATCTTGTATGTTCTCCAAAACATTTCAGTTCTATATTTAATGCTTTCATCTTACTCTTGATCCTAAAAGTCATTAGTAGAAAAAGGTGAAAGGTTATCAGTGTCTCACACAGGGTTGGAACCATTGTCCTCATCCATTTGGGGACTTGAGTAAGTTAAACTCATCAAAGCCCAGTAATTATACTGTAGCCATTATCGGTATGATGAGAATGCCCACTGCGTATCAAAGAGAATATAAATAAGGCTTTTGAATTGTCAGAAATTTTATTTATTAAAATAATTTGGTCTACTGATCTAGTCATACTTTTTACTTTTAGCCAACATATTTGTTTGACAGCAAATGATTTTAAACCACTTATAAAATCTTTGATATTCTGAAATATTTCCATTGATGGAAGCACAGTTGTAAATGCCATTCAATTTTCCTAAGCTTTGGTTACAGTCACAACACACTGATGTAGAAAACTGGCTGTAATGGAGACCAAGATGAACCCATGTTCAGTGGCAAAAGTTAAGGAAAAATTATTGTGTCGACTGTCAGCTAATTTAGCAGATTGAGATGGTGAACAAATTTTTCTCTCTAAATTTTCATGTATACAATTGGTTAGAAGGAAAAAAATATTGAGTTGTAGTGCTAAAGTCAGAAAGATAAACCTCCAGTGACAGACATGAGAGGAACTGTGAGAAGTAAAGTACAGTAAGGCTCAATAAGCAACAAAACCTAGGTCACTGAATTAAAATCGCAACCTGATTTTAATTTAAAATCAGGTAAGTACCTTACAGCTGTCCTCTGCCCTTCTACTTACCACAGAGCTGGTTCTTTAAACTCTGGTTTTAAAAGTTATTTAAATCTTCAAATATTTATGAAGACATCAAAGATTCTTTATTTTTTAATTTTTCAAACTGAAATACTATTAGATCACCTCCTGCACTTTCTTCTCTTCAGTCCCTCCTAGCTACTTTTCCTGGAAGCCATCCCATGTTAACACCTCACTCTCAAGTTAAGAGTTTTTTTTTATTTGATCATTAATATTACTCATATGCATGCATGCAAATGTGTGAATGTATATATGCATGTGTATGAATAAACAAAGATAAATAGAACATGCTGAGTCAGCTTTTGTTGTTATGTGTATAAGATTTCAGGAATAACACCTCTACATTGATTAATAAATATCTGACTCTTCCCTGGAGAGAGAAATCTTTTCTTAATTGTAACTGTAGAAGAAACATAGAAAAACATTTAATCAATGAGAAATCAAAATTGGGTCTTAAATTTTATTTAATTATTTGAATGTAAGTTTCCATTTGTACTGTGTTGATATTTCATTTTTATAAACTATATTGTTTTTGAAAAACATGGAAATCAGTTGAGTTGTATTTCTTTATATGGTTTTTAGATTTATTTATTTCATTATTATTTCATATTATTACTTCAATGCTATATTTTCTCTTTTCAGTATATGTGATACCATATATAATGAAAAAATCTTATACATTTATGAATGTGTAAATGAATATAGCTTCAAATTTAAAGATCTTCTAAAAAGCTCTCAGAATTTTCAAGAATCCCCAGCGTATTTACAACTTCATAAGCTCAGGGAGGGTGGCTGCACATACAAACACACAAAGGGAACATCTGAGATAAATTTTAATTCTTGAGGGTGACAAAGCACTCATTAAAAAATTTTAAATTTCATATAGAATTAAAAAAGAAGTCAGTGGCAAATTTGAGATCTGAATTATAGTAAAATCCACTGAAAACTGATTAATAACAATTACATGATATGCTCAAGAATTTTTTCCCCAAGAGGGACTTAATGAAAATGTGAAGACAGTCATACAAAGTAAAATAGTTGGACCATTTTGGACTTCAAGTTGCATGTAATTTTAAAGGAATTATGGTGTAAGCAAGATCTGAACAATGACTGCATCAGTTGACGGCCATTGTGGATGGGGGTATATTCTTTGAGCCACACCTGTTGTCAAAAGTCAACAGGCAATTAGTCTTTATGAAGAAAATAAGAATTCCTCTTCCTCAACAATGAGAAAACAAATTCATTATCAAGTATCAAATTGTCAACTCAAAGCAGACATACACAGACATAGAAACACACAAAAAGACTAGATGGACAGGAGTTTGTGTTGTGTGTGTGCATGTGTGTGCATACCTACTTAACAATAATAACCAAAATTAAAGAAGCTCTGAATTTGAGACAACATGATAATAATGAAATATGTGGAAGGAGAATAGTGAGGGAATGGTGAAGTATTTTAAAGAAGAACAAAGGGAATTATAAAAAATGAGTAATTCATATAATATTATCAAGTAAATACATTACAAAATAACCACATGGAATTCTATTTTAGTGGAAAGCCAATGACACCACTCTTCAAATTAATAGCTTAGAAGGTAAACAATATCTAAGCAAATAAAATGAAAATAAGTCATTTTGAACTTGGTGAAAACTTGTTTAGCAATGTATAGTTCTAAGTATTGTACAAACTTTTTTACATGCATCATGATTACCGTCACTGAACCAATAATTATGATAACAGAGATGGAGCAGTTAGAGACATCAAGAATTAAGACTTGAATCCTTGTATTACTGGTAATTTCATTATACAACTTCTTAACTATAATTTAAATGCTTTAAAAATATGTGGTTTGGGAACATTGTGTATCTGAAAAACTAATGTAAAACTTAAAAAATCTATTAAATGATAAGAAAGTATAAAATTCTTCAAATGTCTATGTTTCAAAGGTGTAAAAGCTGTGGTAAACCAGAGTCCCAGTCATAATGGAGTAAGGGTGGTATGGTGGTCCATGGGTGAGGAGTTCTTCACATTGCCTTTAACCAGGACTCAGATGGCTTGACCAGAACTGAGAGTGGGCCAAACCTTCAGGATCCTGCCCCTTGTAGTTTCCCGAAACTTACATAATGCATCTTCAAAACAAAATCCTCAAATGGAGTGAAGTATTCAAAATAGAAGCCTATAAGGTAAATTCCAAATTTAAATAACAACCAATATCTACAATAGATTTATCCAAAATATACAAGAATTATACGAATAAAGTTTCAAAATTTTAGAACTTATCAAAATACAAAATAAAATGTACATGGAATATTTATAAAGAGAAGATACCTATATTTAAATGACAGTCTTGTGAAAACATTACAGGGTTGTCTCTAATAGAATATGTGTTGTTTATGATGGGAAGATACCTGTGCTTAAATGACTGTTGAAAATCTAACAGGGTGCTCTGCAACATTGTGTCCTACAGTTCTTGGACAAAATTTAAAATTTCTTAGTATTCTACAATGTTAATCCCCTAATTAGAACCCTGTGATTATGAAAAGTTTAAATTATTCAAATCCAGAGCCAAATTATCTTAGACCAATTTGAGTTTATTTGATATCCATTCATTCCTCATCCCTGCATCTGACTTCTTACATCCTCCAACTAACAGGTCAAACAATTAAGGTGGTTTTTCTTGGTGGCAACTCAGCTTTGTTTTGACAGTGTCAAGCAAAGATAATAAAAGCTTAAAATTGTTTTGCTCTACACTTGGGAAAGTTGATGAAAAATATACATATTTAGAAGAACACCAGCTTATTATCTCTTTCAGAGTTTGTCATTAAATAAATAATGGCTCTCCAAACCCTTATTCCCAATTCTTGCCACTGAAGAACTACTAAATCGTAAGTTCTACCTAATACCATTCAAGCACACTGAAACACTTGCGCTACAGCAGAGTCCAAATCAGAAAGCATTTCTTTTCCCATCTAAGACCCTGCTAAGAATTGTCCTGCTGGTTTTTCACCTCCTTGGTAATAAAAACAAACAGATCTTCACCTTATCATTATGTTGTCTGGCTGGTATTTTCAGAAAGAACATATGTGACAGAAGACAGAAAATAGCATGAGGTGTGAAGAATAGCAGTTATTTGACAGGACTGAAGTGCAGTATTTTAAGCATAATATCAAGATACAAAGTTGTAGCCATGGTCCAGAGCACAAATCTAAAAGGTTCTAAATGGCACATTTTATAACTTGAGGTTGAGTTTAAAGCAAACAGTTCATGCCGGGGGGGTTGGGGGGAAACCCTGGTTCATTTTGACCTTCAAGCCATTCTATAATAAAGTTTGAGAGGCTTAGAAAACTAATATTTCAATAAGCATCCTCATTTTAAGATATAAATATCAGTAATGGTATCATGTTATTTCTGCTACATTTAGTCCAAATATATTAATAGCATTTGAACATTGAACAACTTATCATACACAAAAATAAACTTTTCAATTTATGACAAAAATACTTAATATTGTATGTTTACTTTTTCAAATTTATTTCCTATTTTTAAATTTAAATTTATATTTTTCTGAGAATTTCATGTATGAGTATTGTATTAGGTCTCTCAAGAAAATAGAATAGATATATGAATGTATGTATATGTACACATATTTATACACATAATTTATTTAATAATTTCATGTGCAAAATGAAAACATCAGTTGTTTCACACCTGAGACTCTGAAATCTATGTAGTTGCTTATGCCCCCATAGTCCCAAGTAGGACAAAAAATCTGGGAGATTCCTAAAGAGTCACTGGTCCTTAATCAAAAATGGGTATCCAAATAGCTGATTCAGATATCAGTGAAGAGAACCGCAGTAGCAGCAACAAGGTCAAGCAAGTCTTCAGCAAGAGGAAAGAAGCAGACAGGAATGACAGCCAAGCACAAAAGATGACTTTTTTCTTCTGCCATACTCTTTACATATAGGTTGCTACCAGAAGGCTCTCTCGATGCATGGTGAGGGTCTGAAATTAAAACTAATTCTTACAATATATACTTGAGTTTGATAAACAAACTTGACACTATAAAAACCAGCATGTCATTCAGGCACACAAACCTACACATTCCAAAATTGCACAAATGAGTAAATAAATAATAAATGCGCATTAGAAAATAAATCATATAGAGCAAAATTCTCCCCTAAACCAACACATACCAAAATTACATGAATATAAATATATATGTATGTGTATGTATACATATGTATATATATATACTCATTACAAAAGAAATAATATAGAACAAAGCTGTCCCTAAGTCTCATATTTATTTCATAGTTTGAAATATTGTCCACTTTGAAAGGTCTCCCAAATACATAAGAAACTTCAATGCTTTAAAAATCTCAAATATTTCAACTGCAATCTATCAAAAGCAAGTAATGTATTTCAGACATAATATGGCACTAAGAAGTCACTCTTATTCCAAAAGGAAAAAGCAACAAACAAAACAAAACAAAAACCAAACCTATTGCTAATGAAAAATAAAGAGAAGAAAAAACAATCAGCAAACACAAAATTTAATTGTAACAATAACCAGATAACAATGCTTAGAATCTATTCTTCTAGTATCCAAAGAGTTTGGGTAACAGTCTTTGAGTGATGTTTAGTCTTTAATGTCCCCAAACTTAATTGTCATAGCATAGATTTAAAACACTAAACCACTCCATTTATTATGACATAATAGTATATTACATGATAAATAATAGTAAAATCGCAGGTATCTCTTTAAAGTAGGCACAATTTTATTATTAACAAGTAGTACCAAAATATTTATTGAATTTTAAATTTTTGTTCCTGCAAGTGATTATATAACCTAACCTGGTATTTATCTCTGTCTTTGTCAAAGAGCCATTATGCACTTTCTTAACTCTCAAGCAAGCACTTTAGTGAGCTTTGGTGCTTTACCAATTGTGACACATCAATTCATTCCTGAAGGTTTTATACTTTTACCATCAAGCTACAATTGGACTGTTGAAATTTCCCATTGATTTTAATCAAAGGACATGATAAAAACAGAGAGGCCCAGAAAGATCTATTACCCTGCAGACATATTTATCTTTAATTGTGGAGAAACAACACAATTTCTCCCTGATATTCTGCATAAATCCCACCTCCTAATATTGTTACTCTTTTCTTAGTCAGTTGACATGGGGTGTCTGGAGCTCAAAATAGCCAGAAGCAAGTTTTAACTTCAAGTTCAATGGAATGTCTCTTGTGCCTTCTGGTAGATTAATTTCTCCATCTTGAATAAAAACTTATAGGCCTGAAGATCATAAGGTTGAGGGAACAAGAAATAAAGTTTTCTGAGTATGTTATGAGAGATAATGTTGAATGATACATTGCTTATTTTTACCCTATTCTACTTGGAACTGTGACTATAGGAGAAATAATATATGCATCATTGGAAACTAACTCAAATCATATATGATAATCCGCAAAATCTTGGCCAAACTGTCCAAGTTATGTCTACCAACTGCCACTATAAAACTATGATTAATATAATTTGTATGGCTTAATTATTTAATTAGCTTTAAATTTATTAGCTTTAAATATTATATTTTAAAATATTATAAAATATTAATATTAAATAAATACTGATATATGTCTTTATTAAGTACATTTAAATATGAAGATTATATACATGACTTAACTATATATATATACATACAGTTACATGTAACTGTATATATATTTGAAGACATATAAAACATTCATTTTCTCACAGATTGTTGCTCTATACTCATTCAAATTCCTGGCTGGTTGTGTAAGAAAATGTCATATCAAAGTGTGCAATTCAGCTCAGAATCCAATCTCCAGTTTCCACTAAGTTCAAACAAGAAACTCAGACTTGTCTTACAAGAGTATAATCTTCCATCTGTTGTACCCTTTGTTTGGGTTTTTAATGAAGCTTTACATGCATTCAAAGTGGGTTTCTTTTATCAATCAAGTCTATAAGGATAATTTCAACTGAAAGTGTCTATGCTAAGGTGATTGCAATTCATGGAAAGTTGATACCAAAATCATTAGTCACCACTACAGAAAACCAAAATCAATCAAAAATCACAGTAGTGGAGCTGATTCCCAATGGATATGTCTGCAAATTGTTCCTAGACCTAAGACTCAAGGAATAAATTATTTATTTATTTATTTACTTATTTACTTATTAATTTATTTATTTATTATGTATACAATATTCTGTCTGTGTGTATGTCTGTAGGCCAGAAGAGGGTACCAGACCTCATTACAGATGGTTGTTAGCCATCATGTGGTTGCTGGGAATTGAACTCAGGACCTTTGGAAGAGCAGGCAATGTTCTTAATCACTGAGCCATCTCTCCAGCCCCAGACTCAAGGAATATTGTGGGGAAAAAGAAAATAAGTTGTAATTTTCAGAGGACCCAGGATTTTGATTTAAAATTTTGTATCCAATGATATCAGAAGCCACACCATAAAGTCTCAACAATGCCCAAATATGAGCTGAATAATGATAACACCAATCATCATGCTAAAGTCTAGAGGTCTTAAGCTTACATAAGGAATAAAAATAAGCTTGGAACAAAAGTAGTCTTTCCCAATGAAGAACACAACAACTGATTGTTCAGTGCGAAAAAGTCATTATTCTAAACAGTTACATAATGTTAATATTATATGAACTAAAGAGGATATACTTAGGAATATGTTTGTATTTACAAATACATATTTGTATGAAGGAGGGTTATAGGTTTAGGGTTATGGGGGATTCAGGGAGGCAACATAGGAGAGAAATGTAATTTCATTTTATCCTCAAATATAAATTAAAATAAATCAAGTCACACCTTGGCAAAAGAAAGTTCTTTGACTCGTGGTGGTGGTTATACTCATCTGTAAAACTGCAACTACACGTACCTGGACACCTCAACGCAGGTTAGCTCAGGCTTCCACAGCTTCCACCAAGAGTTTTGAAACTCCTGAAGTCTATGTATTTTTCTTGGTCAGCTCCCTTAGCCCACACCTGCTTTTCAAATTGTAGAACACTCAAAACGTATGCAACTTTTATATTGGTCAGCTATGATCTCTTTGGATCTCTCATGAATGTTCACATAAATAACTAGACTTTAATACCATTCACTACCTATTTCCAACTGCTTCCTACTATCAATAACAAATCTTTAAATGTTACACTGAAAAACAATAAACATAATAGTTAGACCATGTAGTCATGTTTTTTCTCAAATACTATGTTCATTTGTTTGTATCATACATAAATCTTACTATTAAATTTATTTTGTGTGCATTAATTGTGCACAGATATACCATAGTGCTCATGTTGAGGTCAGAAGATGTTTCAAAGCAGTTGATTTCTTTCTTCCACTATGTAAGTTGCAGGGATCAAGCTCACCTTATTTGGACTGACAGCAAATGCTTTCACTGACTCAGCTTATCTAGATTTGACCCTGAATGAAATTTTGCTTCATTTTGATATCGCTTGCATGTACATTTGAATTAACTGCCAGAAACTGAGTAATTATGTAAGCTTTATATAAGCAACATACAAACTAATAAAGACTATTTAATGTAATATATTTATATCTTTTCACCACTTATACTTATACCATAAAAACATAGTTTAATTCATATAAGTTTCCTTTATGGTTATTTGAAACCTTATATTTAACTTAATTTTTTATATGTTGTTTGCATAAGAAGTTATTGAAAAATATTTGATATTTTAGAAAAACTATAAAAAAATAAATAATGTTCAAATATTTTCCCACTGAAGCACAGGTATTTCATTATTTTATAATGTTTGCTGACATGTTAATGTTGTGGTGAAACATGAGGTTGCCGATTATATGATCTCCAGTAACAAGATGTAGCTCAGGAGATGTCCACATTGCTCAACAAATTAGACATAAAATAAACATTAAGTTAATAGAACTGATAGATTAGATGGTTAGCAAGTAGAATTTAATTCTATGAAATGTCCTTGTAGATCCTTAGACTAATATTCCAATCTGAGGCAGGGAGGAATCCACTGCCTTAATCTATGTCTTCTCCTCTTCCCCTGAAGTAAGAAGAAGACATGCTAAAAAAAATTTAATCCTTCAACTATGTTTGTTATTTACTACATTATGTCAATGTAGATTTAATTAAAATAATTTTCCAAAAATTCAACTGTATTTGTAAAATAACAGTAAGTCTTGTTATAATGAAAAAATAATTCAGTATTCTCAAGTGATGTTTTAAAATATATTGCTATAAACTGAAAAATATCATTTAAAGAAAAGTTTTCTTTCTCTCAGGCTCCTATTGAATTCTAAAGTCTATGATAGATATTGATCCTATATTTTCTAATAAGTTTCCCAGATTTTCAAGACAAGATCTGGGTCTGTAGCAAATATAATTCAGTTCCTGAGATAGATATTGTGATTCAAGGTCAATGTCCTGTATCCTTTTTGGATCACAGGCTAGCGGTTTCTGCTATTTTATACCAAAATTCCCATAGAAAACAGGAACAGCCAAAGTAAAACAGTCTCTCTGGAGAAAATATAACACTTTATACTCTAAAAAGTGTTTGGATGAACAGAAATGAAAAGATACCTTTAATAATGAAAGAATTGATTTCTAGAATAACTGTAGAAATACTTAAGATGTCTTGGTTGATTGTGTCGCTTTTTGTAGTTTACTATAAATATGTTGTTGTTGATTTTCTTAGCTTCCTTATATTTTAAGACACTTGAAAAATGATTAACATATGCTGAAATATTTGCATATGTTTAAAACAAGAACATTTGATTTTTATATGTTCTTAGAAAATCATATTATATTCTATCAAACACAAAGGAAATGTTTGTAAGAAAATTAATTCTAACCATCTTCTAAATGTAGTTTTAAATATATGTTCATTAGTTACCTTTCCATTTTTAGTTAAATGTTTATTCAGTGAGGCAAAAAGAACTTTATTTGTCACAATTCACATACAAAATAGGTTCTACACATTTATTAATCATGGTTCTTTTCAATTTTATATTCAGTATTTATAATAATGCTTGTGTTTTTAACAACATTTAAGTCAAAAATTTAATGTAGAATTAAAATAAATTATTGAAAAACCTGGGGTTTCATGCCATTTCCTTATTTTTCATTCATTCATTTTCTCAAACATAAAATCCTAAAAGAGTATGAGCAAGCCGGGCGGTAGTGGCATACAGCTTTAATCCCAGCACTCGGGAGGCAGAGTCAGGTGGATCTTTGTGAGTTCGAGACCAGAATACAAGTCTACAAGTGCTAGTTCCAGGACAGGCTCCAAAGCTACAGAGAACCCTGTCTGAAAAAAAAAAAAAAGAATATGAGCGATTATGAGCGATTAAATAAAACTTTAAGGATGTGTCTTGCACTATTGATTTGCACTTTAGTATGTGTGAATAGAAAAGCCATATTATCTGAAACCATCAATGTAAAGCAGAAGAGCAGTCTTCTAATCCTCAGGGTGAACTCTGAGATTTCAATTTACCCCATTCAGAATGGTCAAGATCCATACAAGTAATGACAACTCATGCTTGTAAGGATGGGGGTAAATAGAACACTCATCTATTGCTGGTGGACATGCAAATTTGTACAGTCACTGTTGAAATCATTGTGGTGATCCCTCTGAAACTTTAAAATAGGTCTACTATGTTCAGCTGTACCTCTTCTTAGGGGTATACATAAAGGTCTGTACAGCCCCCTACAAATATTCTTGCTCATCGATCTTCATTGCAGTCCTGTTCATAATAGACAAAACTGGAAACATCTTACTTGTCTATCAACAGATGAATCAATGGTAAAAATTTGGTATATTAAACAAAGAAAAATTCCTCAACTGCTTAAAAAATGAAATTCATAGGAAAATAGATAGTGCTCAAAAACTCATCCTGAATGAAGTAACTTAGACCCAAAAAGGGAAATTTGTTTTGTACTTGCTTACATGTAAATGTTAGCTTTTAAGAGTTTGATTGGCATGCCAAAATCCATATAAGAACAGATGTTAAGTAAAGAATAAAACTAGGTGTCAGGAAAGGATTTTTTCCAAGGTTGGGAAATATAAAATGTACTTATGGACAAGTGGGTTATTGGAATAGGAGCGGGAAAGGAAAATTCTAATCAGAATATATTGCATAAAAACAAATTGATATTAAGTTAAAAAATCATTCAGAGTGAGTTTTACCAATGAAGAGACATACTTACCCTGTCCTCCCTTTCCTAAACAACTCACCTTGTTTTTTCCATCTAACTTATACTTTAGAATTAGTCCAAAATGTCATTTCCCTTCTGAGCATTCTATTAAACTCTGTGTTTCTTTACATAACAACCTATATACATCACATTTCTCAGACTTCTCTTCTTCTTATTTTAATTTATTTATTTTCTGAAATAAGTTGATATAGAAGGCAAAATTTATATATGTTTCGCTAACCCACCTTTGCTAATATGCCACGTTTTGTCATTTTGTACTTTGGTAATTTCTTCTAAATTAAGATGGAAATGTAAATAATAAAGGGATCTTTCAAGAATTGACATATACACAAATCATCTGTGAGTTGGTTATCTGTATGAAGTGATTAAAATAGTTTACACTCTTCACAGATACTTTGTTTTTTTAATTAATTGCTGAGTTTAAATTTTTCTATCATTATATTATATTTACTGTCATTTCCCAAGAAATATTTCATCTGAGTAACGAATACAAAACAAAAAAAAACAAAGCGCAAAGCAAATTTAATATGATCATCAAGTCTACATCCCAATCTAAACCAAGAGGAATTTTGCTATTTTTATCCCATGTGACCTTAAAATATAAGATGAAGTTTTCATCTTCACCATAAAGGAATGAAAGTTAAAGTAAGATTTTTTTCCTTGTCTCTAATAGCTACATGTTTGTCTAATTGAAAAGCGTTTTGTCATGACAAATATTTTGCTTGTCACTTCACACAGATTTTTATAAATTACAGTAATTTGTCATGTGTAGACATAATTATTGTTATAAGTCTTATATTAAATGCTTATTTTTATGTAAATATCAAAAATTATTTTTACTGCACACTCATTAGATGTGGAAGACATCACTGTGTGTTATTTTTCTCACAAAGACTTTTAGACAGGATTTTCATTGACTGTATAGCAGTTATGGTATAACAAGCTTCATTACACCAGAAAATCTTTCCAATCACTTATGATATATGCATACTTTACTTGTAATTGGCAAAAACTTTAAGTTGTTCTCATTTGATGTACTTTGGCACACATACACACATATAATTAGGGAATCTGTGGGGACAGAGAAGGTGCCCAACATCAAAAAAGAACCTCACATAAACTTTTAAGGAAATTCCACTTTGATTCTCTCTTCATTCTTGAAACGGATTGTGATTTGTTTTATATGCTCAGCCTTAAATTGCAAGCCAGGTAACTTGAAATGGATGCTGTGTTTTCTAATGAGCAGGTACCAGAAGAATGATGAAGACTGTTGTAGAATACTATTTTAAGATGTGTTGCATTTGTTTATGCTGTGGGACATTTGTTTAATGATGCAAAGATGTGTTGCATTCTTTTATGTTGTATTTGTTTATCTCTATGAAGCTGTGTTACTTTACCTTTCTAAAACACCTGATTGTTAAAGAGCTAAATGGCCAATAGCAAGGCAGGAAAAAGGACAGGTGGGGAGGGCATGGAGATAAAATGAAAGTCCAGAAGGGGAATAATGAGGTCAAAATGGATCAAATATAGATGGATGAAGGTAAAGATGGATTGTGAAGGCACAGGCGAGATTTAAACAGAAAGAATGATGTATTAAAATGCTGTCTGGAATCTGAACTTGCAATGAAGGTAAAATATAATTAGAGGTGCTATCTGATCACAGGTGATGTGAAAGACTGAAGGAGGTTAAATGTTTAAGTAGGTATGGGACAAAGAATGCAAGGGAGGATGGAATAGAAAGTATTTTAGTAAAAAGCTAAGGGTATATTCAAGAGTCTTTTAGAAATTACTAGCATTATTTTGAGTGAGATAACCCAGACACAGAAATACAATTATCACATATACTCACTCATAGGTGTTTTTTAAACATAA
>JAQHUG010000163.1:3821469-3839614 GCA_028555095.1 Dicrostonyx torquatus
TACCTGAAGACTTTCCCTTTTTTATTCTATAAACTTAAACTGAAATATAGTAATGTCTTGAATTAAAAAAGATCCATAACAAGTATAATGATCTGTTCTGTCTCTTTAAGAGACAAGATACCCCAACCCCCAACCCCACCCTCCTCTCTCTCTCTGCTTTTCTTCTGATCTCCCTTCCCCCTCCATAACCCACTGAATAAATATCCAACCTCACTCTGCATGGCGTGCCTATCCATGTCTCTGTCTTTTCCCCACTGCCACGTATCTCCCTGCCTTGGATCAGGCACCATTCAGGTCCTGCAGTCATCCCTGCCTGGGACTGACTGCTCTCAGGACCCACTGCTTGCTGCCACATGGCCCGCTGCCATGGCTAGGGTACCTGCAGCATTTCTGCTACCTGGTGCCACCAGGGATCCTGCAGCATTTTTATTAATCCATTTCCACAAGTAATACTCATACTGTACTACTCTCAGGGCAATAACTGAGACCATAAGTGATATGTATTATACATTTTCATTACAAACATTTTGAATTATTGTTTCTGTTTATTATTCCATCAAATATCAGACATAATATTAAAATATTAGCATTTAGTAAAGGAAAAAGTATGACAAAGAGACATCTTCTCCATTATTAAATGTTTTGATTTAGATATCATTAATTTACTAATACTTTGATTTCAATATCATTAGTTTACTTTGACTGACAAAATGGTCTTGACTTCAAAAGGTTAAAAACTTCCTTAATGAAATTATTCTCTAATAGTGAAGACAGCAAAGTGAATCAGTTTGTGTAACTGATGTATCTGTCAGATTCTGAACTGATGAATTTCATGCTTTCTAATATAGATTACCTTTCAAACTTTAAATTAAAAAAAATGTTACAATGACAAATGTATAGTCTTCAACAAAGAAAGAAATTAAATTAATGAGAGATATATTCCCAAGGCTGTGAATGATGAACAGGTATATGGATCAAAAAAACACCCAAAAGGAGTGTTCAAGGACAATAATCAAGGCACAAAGAATTGGTTAGTGCAGTCTAAAATAGTTTAAAAATAATGGGAGAGCTTAGATTTTTTAGATTTAAGAATGACATGATTCAATCATTTAATATGCAAAGGTGTGCCCATTGTAAATGTATTTAGATATGATGTATGTTTCTCCAGTTATTTTTATGTATGAAATTAAAATGAAAAAATAAATAATGTATATATGAGGAAGATTTATTCTCCAGGTTCTATGACTCTAGAGAACCCTGGCTAATACAATAACATACAAGAAAAAGACAAATAAAGCAAAACTTTTCTAACAAAGTCATATGAAACTAAAAATCTATGAATAAACATTAGTTCATTTTGTGTTGTCCATCCACTGCTGGACATGGGGCTTACCTTTTGGTATGGTTTATATACCCAATAAGATCCCATTGAATAAAATTATTTCCTTTGCAAGTAGTTCTCATTTGGAGAAATCTTCTGATTTAGGGATTGTAGTCCCTGTCCATTCTTCTTCCTCTTTGCACCGGAATGCCATCATTGGCTTGAACCTCTATGAGTACCTGTGTGCATTAGGATTAGCTGTCTGGATGACACTAATTTCTGGCCTATGAAGACCTTCCACACTGATTTCAGAGTGGCTGTACAAGTTTTCACCCCACCAGCAAAGGATGAGTGTTTGCCTTACATCATTACAAGTATGAACTGTCATTTGTTGTATTGATATTTGCCATTCTGCCTGCTACATGAGGATATCACAAAGTAGTTTCCATTAGTGTTTCTCTAGAGACTAAAGATGTTGAACATTTCTTTGATTTTAGCCGTTTGTATTTTATCTCTTCTGAACACTAACCTGGCTAGATTTATGTTAACTTGACACATGCTAGAGTTATCTGAACTTGACACATGCTAGAGTTATCTGAAAGACAGAAAGTTCAGTTAAGAAAATTCCTCCAATAGATCTGGCTTTAAGGCATTTCCTAGTAAGTGATTTATGGGGATAGCCCAGTCTATGTTGTGCTCTGTTGACCTTGGGCACTACAAGTAAGCCATCCGAGCTAAGAAATGAGATTAAGTTAGCATCAAGTCAGTAAGCAGGACTGGCCACTATCTGTCCATCATGTCCACCACAAGGATCCTGCTTTCTTTGAGTTTTTCCCTGACTTCCCTCAAAGATGGACTATGATACTGAAAGACCCTCCAAGTGAGGAGACTCTCATTCAAGTCTCAGGATAACACAACCCCCAGGAACTCACGAGAGACTCTCCTTGCTGCAGTCACATGAGGTTTATTGAAAGGACAGGAACCAGTACACTGGGCCTGAAACTCATTTCTCTCACAGTGTAGAGAGTTCGACCCCTAGTGACTGGGAGAAGGGGTATTTAAGGGAAGAAACCACAACTCAAAAGGGGGTAGAGGGGGCATCATTGGAAAATTCCGAAAATACCAGTGATCATTGAAAAGTTCCGAAAATACCAGTGATAATCACGGGGGGGTAACTCCCTGTTTCTCAAGATTATTCTCAAGATTATAATCTAACTTTATGGTCAGCTAATTCCTAGAACAGAGTCATTGAACCAACTAACCTAGATTTCTGATTCTTCTCTCCTTGCTTAAATTTTTGATTCTATTTTTCTGACAGATTTTTGGCTCTATTTTTTATGCTAGAGGGGTCTGGATTTATTCAGGTCTTTCATCTTCCCATTTCTTCTAGTACCTAGTTCTAATCATAGAACTAGATTTCAGTATCTTCTTGACCTTATAAAGTGCTATATTGGTGGCATAACATTAAAATCTGAACAGCACTTATTCTTTCTCTAATGAAGGTAATTAGTTTTTTTAATATACATGAACCTATATTCAGTAACAGAAGCAAAATTAGGAATGGTCCCATAAAGAAAGATATCGGAGTAGTCATCCAAGGAGATCTATTAAGCCAGCTCTCAAACCATACCTGATGCATTTCTCTGTCTCTTTGTCTTTTGTCTAACCTTTCTATAAATTTACTCATGGAGTTCTTAATTACTCCTGAATGCTCCACATAGAAACAACATTCTTCTCTGAGAGAAGCACATAATCCTCCATCTTTTAAGAATAACAAATCTAATCCCCCTCTATTCTGTAAGACCACTTCTGAGAGGGAAGTCAATGACTCTTTGAGTTTGGAAATAGATCCTTCTGTTGCCCTCAAATCTTCATCCTTGGCTATTCTTAATTTATTAAAGTACTGAGGGGCCTGAATTAGGACAGCGGTGCCTGTCCCAACACTGGCAGCTACCCTTGAGGCCCAGGATTACTGCTAGTGACAGAGAAATAGGTTCTCTTCGATAGTAAGTTGGGTGTTTGTCAAACTCATCTTCAAGCATGTTAGCTGGATGATAAAAGTTCCTAGGCACCAGTTGCATAAGCACACAGTAATTGTTGGCATCATTAAAACATAATGTTGATATGCAAGGTGTCAGGCTTGTATTACAAGTCCACCATTTGTCTAAACCAGGAACCAAGTACCTGGTGTCAGGTGTCTTAAGGCTCTTAAGAATCTCATTACACAAACATTTGGAGGCAGCCAGTGGACTTCTCAGGCATGTCCCTACACCTGTAACCTCAGTAAGAGTTAGCCCATAATTAGTCCCCCAAAAAAAAGCATCCTGACTGGTGGTGTTGTTATAAGCTTTGGATACTGCAATTCATCAAGAGTACCAAGGATGTCCTTTTCAAACAAGGCTCAAGATTCCCAACTCAATGCTGCTGGACAAAAACAGCATCCCCCTACTTGGAACTGATGAGGTACGTGTGAGCCTTCAGCCTTATATACTTCTTTCAGTTGTTCCCAGATGTGGCTTCTCACCACTTCAAAGGCCTCTAGGCAGGCAAATAAAGGTCTAGAGAGAACAGCATCCAGATTGTACCCTCCACCTGACTCAGTGAGCAGTGGCGGTCCTCTTCATAGGATCTCATAAGGGGTGAGTTTCTATCACCCTGGGGTGTTCTGAACCCAGAACAGGGCAAAGGGAATGAGGGCTGTCCAGTCATTCCTGCAGGTCTCTAGGGTCAATTTTGTCAGGGTCTCTTTTAGGGTTCTATTCATCCTTTCTACCTGACCTGAGCTCTGGGGTCAGTAAGCACAATATAATTTAAAATTGATCCCCAGTTGAGTGGCCAGTCCCTGACTTACCTGGGCAACAAAAGCAGGTCCATTATCAGACCCAATTACCTTGGGTATCCCCAACCTCGAGAAGATTTCTTCTATGATTTTCTTAGCCACCACATTGGCCATTTCAGTCCTGGTAGGAAAAGCTTCTACCCAGCCTTAAAAAGTATCTATAAAAACTAATAAGTACTTGTTACCACATCTGGCTGGCTTAATTTCGGTAAAATCTACCTCCCAGTAGGCCCCAGGCCAGTTGTCCCTGAGCCTCTTCCCAGGAATATATATGGAATGTCCTGCATTAGTCATAGCACAAGCCTTACAGCTTTTGACTACTTCTTCTGCAAAGTCAGAGAGTCCCATAACATAATAGTCAGAGGACCTAACTACATCTTTTAGTTTCTTGGCCAACAAATGGGTCAGGTAATGTAAATTGGTAACATACTTGTGCTCTTCTTTTCATGGGAGGATTAGTTTTCCTCCTTCTGTCTCTACTGCCCCATATGGGGTTTCCTTTACCAGTCCTAATTTGCCCATAACCTGATAGTCCTCGGAGGTGTATCTAAAGTTGGTTTCACTGATATCATAATAATCTTTAGGCTCTTTGACTGCCACAATCATTGCTCCTTAGTCTGCCTGTTTAGCTGTTAGGTATGCCATCTGATTTCCTTTAGCCACAGCATCTCAAGCTTTTTGGTGTTCTGGACAGTATATTATGGCTACCTTCCAAATGTCTGGCCTCAAGGAGGCTCAAATTTTTTTCTTTATAATTTATGTCTTTTCCTGCAGATGTCAACAGTCCCCTTTGTCTGTATATTGCTCTGTGTATATGGGCAGTGGTAAAAGCATACCTGCTGTTAGTGTAGTTGTTGATAGACTTCCCCTCTCTCATCTGTAGAGCTTGTTTCAATACCACAGGTTCATCTTTCTGGGCTGATATGCCTTCAGACAATGGATGCCTTGTTGGTGACATTTGAGAGGAGAGCAAGCAAAGCCTTTAGCAGATCATTGATTTAATAATAATCTTTATTTTTGGTTTGCTGTAGCTAACTGCCTATGATGATAAGGTCCTGGCTGTGATAAACAAGAGAGCATAGACACTCAAGTAAAACTTTTGCTTTTCTGGGAAAATGGTTCTTTAGGGGAGAGGCTATTGCTGTAAATTGCAGCAGAAGACAAAATGCTGGACAGTCCAGCATTTTGAAGATGCAAGTACCATGGGATGGGATGGCCACACACACACACACACACACACACACACACACACACACACACACTACACCCACGAAATAGCAACAGGTTGGAGTGGAGCCAGGCTGAACTGATGAAAGTTGTGCTATTACAGAGTATGAAGCCAGAAAAGTGATCAAGCTCTTTAGAAGAGCCCAGAAGATCATGAGTGAATGCCCGATAATTGAACACTGAATTATTTACAGTTTTGGAGTTTGTTTTTGCTTTGTTCAGATTGTAACTATATCATGGTTTTTCTCTCTTTAAGTAAGAATGTATTTAACTTACTTTTTAAAATCTTACAGTAGTCCACAGTTGAGAGACTGAATATTTATAGAGATTTTTAGGTTTTAAAATAGACTTTAGATTTTTAAAGAAACTGAAGGCTAAAGTGTTTGAGTTTGCAAAGATTGTGGAACTTTTACAATTTGTAAATTTTTTTATGTTAGTGTGGGTTCTTGGGGATGAACAAAAGAATTATTGTGTTATGACTTAGCAATGATATTTTGGTGTGCCATATTTGAAAACAGGTCAATTGTCCTGGTTTGTTTTACATCAACTTGACACAAGCTGGAGTCATCTGAAAGAACAGAACTTCAATGACAAAAGTCCTCCCTAAAATCCAGATGTTAGGTGTTTTCTTAATTACAATTTATAGGGAAGGCTCCATTGGTTCTGTTCCTGGGCTGGTGGTCCTGGGGTCTGTAAGAAAGCATGATGAGCAGGAGTGAACTGATAAGCAGAACCCTTCTATGGCCTGTACAAAAACTCAAGCCTTCAGGATTATGACCTGTTCTGAGTTCCTACCCTGAGTTCCTTCAATGATGGACTATCATGTGGAAGTAGAAGCCAAAAAACCATTTCCTACTCAATCTGCCATGGTGTTTCATCACATCAATAGAGATCCTAGCTAACACATACCTCATCATTTTCAGTCCTTAATACTATTTTATGATTCTCAGCTCCATCTTTTATAAAATGAGAACTGAATGCATCATATTTTTAGGTAATTATTTTCTTAACTAATATTTGTTCTATAATGTAGTAAGTTAATAAAAAAAAAACTTTTGTTGAAAAGTCAATGACTTAACAAGAATTTATCTATTTCCCATTAAGATATCTACAGGGAATGAAGTATTGACTATTGTCCAGTTAATTTTCATTTCTATGGCCTAAAGTACTTGAGAAGTTTTAACATTTATAGAATATTGTTTCCCTTTTGAATATAATTTAATATATTATTGAATATAATTTAATGACTTTCAGTCTAATTATCTTTTATAATTAATATACTAATGATTCTTTTACCATAATTATGCATTTTGAATTTAATATTTTGTTTGATAGAATATTGAAATATCTGTGATATAATTGCCTTTACTGTAATAATTTCTGTCCCTTTAAGAGACAAGCCATGCTCACTCTCTCCCCCATCCACTGAGGCAATCTTATCTTCAGCTTCTGGCCTGAGAGCTCTCTCTCTCTTTTCCATCTTCCTCTCGGAGAGGCAACTTCTGCCTCTCTTCCCACTTCTCCCATTCCCCCACTTCTGTCTCTCTCTTCTCTATCTCCTCTCTCTCCTCTTCTCCCCTTTCTCACCCCTCTTTTCCTCTTTTTCCTTCTCTGCAATAACCCACCTAATAAATGTTCAACTTTACTCTGCATGGCGTGTCTATCCATGTCTCTGGCTTCTGCCTGACGGCCACGTGTCTCCCTGCCTGGGACCAGCCACTGCTCGGGGACTGCCAGCCATCTCTGCCTGGGACTGGCTGCTCTCAGGGCCCACTGCCTGCCGCCAGATGGCATGCTACCACTGCTTGGGGACCTACAGGGTTTCTGCTGCCAACTGTTGCTGGGGATCCTGCAGCATTTTTAAGTTTTCCATTACATTGGTGGAGACAGGTTGGCTCCCAACAGCACTCTACTTCCTCCAATGAAGACACAAGATGAATGGGCACACAACAACGTCCATCCACAGTTTGCTTCACCATTGGGCCTGGGCAAAGCTGCCCTTAACCTAAGCTGAAGATCTCCAGATGTGGACAGAATCACTGGAATCGACAGCCTAACTGCTCTGGACAAGGTAGGCCTGTCTTCCTACAGATTTCTTAGCCCATAGGATCTTCTGGAGCCTGGCAGGCCCTATGCTAAACAGTAAAAAGAAAATGCGACCTTTGGTGATCATGGAGGACCCAAAAGGGGAGTAGCTTTGGGTGCCAACCAAGTAAGTTCTCTGTCATTTTTTAATAAGTAACTCAAGTAAAAGTTTATCCTTCCCAAAGATCTCTGATGCAGTCTGATAGCTGAGAGGCTTTGTCAGTTTAAAAAGACAACCCCATTAAACAAGTTTCAGATCAAATTTCTCTCTTATGATGCCTTCCATAGTCTTAAAAATACTTTTCATTGTGCACAAATATCTGTCACAGTCATTCTAACATAAATATGCTACTGTTTATACAATGTATGTGTGGAAAACTTCTGTTTTCACAAACCCAAAGAATTCTTGTGAGTTTCAGAGAGCCAAATTAAAAGGATCCACCTTAAACAGGCCATAAACACACACCCTCAATTCCCTGGTCCAAATTTTTTTTTCCTTAATTTAACTCTGTTCTTTGTTCTGCCAATACCTTAACCAAGTATAAGAGACACCAGACACTTCCATACCACAAACACTGGACAGGAGCAAAGAGACCCGCTGTGCCAGGATATGACCTGCACCCAGCCTTCTCATCACACCCCCCCAAAGATGATGCCCACAAACAATCAGGAAGCAGTCTTGAGAATCTGCCACCCCAATTCCTTTAATCTCTGGTGCGTAACCACCAGCTTTTTTATTAGAAAAAATGAGGTGGGAATGTAATGATTTCTGTCCCTTTAAGAGACAGATTTCTGTCCCACGCCCTCCCTGATATGCTGAGGCAGGCTGATCTTCAGCTTCCAGCTTAAGAGCTCTCTCTCTCTTTTTCTGTCTTCCTCTCAGTGAGGCAACTTCTGCCTCTCTCCCCACTTCTCCCCTTCCCCCACTTCTGTCTCTCTCTTCTCTATCTCCTCTCTCTCTCTCTCTCTCTCTCTCTCTTTTTCTCTTTCCCCTCTTCTCCCTTTTCTCCTTCTCCTCAATAACCCACCTAATAAATGTTCAACTTTACTCTGAATGGCGTGCCTATCCATGTCTCTGGCTCCTGCTTGCCTGCTAAATGTCTCCCTGCCTGGAACCAGCCACCGCTCAGGGACTGGCAGCCATCTCTGCCTGGGACTGGCTGCTATCAGGGCCCACTGCCTGCTGCCAAATGGCCTGCTAACACTGCTTGGGGACCTACAGCATTTCTGCTACCTAGTGCTGCTGGGAATCCTGCAATATTTTTATTTTTTCCATTAAATTTACTCTTACAAACTGTATTTTTAGTTAGTATCATTAAATATTTTTTTCTTCAGAGTGTAGGGTAATTTTAGACACAATTCCTCAAATTGTCTTCTTTCAGTTTTATGGGTCTGATTTAACATATAAAATTTTCATAAATTTTTTGTAAAGATACAAAAATCCTACTTTGTTGTTTATTTAACTGTTTTATCACTCTGCTCCATGTATGCAGGCTTGATACAGCACTGTGACTGACAACACTGGTAAGGACGTCTCATTTATAGTTTAGTGCTGCAATCCTTGGTTTCTACAATTTTTCCAACTGCAAGTCTCTGTATTAATTACTATCTCCTGCAAAAATAATATTCTATGATAAGGGATGAACAATGCACTATTTGATTGTCAACCAAGTTCAGGCTGTGAGTCCCTGTTATAGGATAGTTGTTCTCTGAACTGACAGGAAGTTACAAAGGAAAAGAGATTGGCCAGAAGGAAGGGCTCAAAAAGGAGTTTAGGAAAAACAAGGGGTGTCCTGGGCCTTAACCAAGAGGCGAGTACCCAGGGAATGGAGGTGGACAGCACTGAGCAAGGAATTTTTTTTAAATAGGACATAAATGTATAAAATATACATACATTTATATGACTTGGGTGTCGGAGACCAGCCTTGACAAAAATATCTTTCTTCCAGAGTGGAGGCCTGGGAATTTAGAAATATAGTAAAGAATACAAATACACAAATGAAAATAATAAATGCAGAAGCATATAGGATAGTATCTGGAGGGGATTTCACCTGTGTTTAATTTCTAACTGGTTGAAATATCCCTGATTTCAAAAGGTCAGAGTAGAACAAAAGGACTCCATTAACATACAGATTGAAAGTCAAGGGGGTACATTTAGTAGCTCATGCCCTTGACTCGTGCAGTAGTCCAACCACTCTGCAGACAAACCACTCCTGGGAGGAATCTCAGGTTATTTCTATAAAGGGAACTGGAACTTAGTTGGATTCTTAGACTTTTGTTTGAGGTAGGATCCAACTACTTCCCTAATTTCAGGAGCAGGAGGTCTGGCAACTAGCCACACCTGTTGACAATAGCCTTGAGAGAGCAGAACTCTGATTTACAACTAGGTGGAAACTTTGTTTGAGTTAGAAGCACAATAACCTTAAGGAACTAAAAACAAGTCCCAAACTCTCTGACCTTTGGCCTCTTTGGGCCTCCACACCTAAGTAAAAGAACGCTTGTGTGCCATTAGTCAACAACTCCTATTGCTACTTAAAGCCAACTTAATACTGGTCATCAGGTTTTCTCTTCAAAGGTGAAATAAACTTTTGCATATATTGATTCTTTTGAAAATGTCTCCAATGATTTGTGACCTATATGTTAAGTAAAATTAAGAATAAAAGCATATTCCCAAAAGAAAGTCATTATAGGTGAAGGAAAGCAATAAAAACTACACCAGCTTCAGAGAAGGACATCAAGGAGTCAAAAATGGGAGATGGGCAGAACACAATCATAACAATCACAGTGTTCTCTATAGACCTAATTACAGTTTATGCCATTTTACAACACATAATGTGTATAGATTGCTAGCTTTCATTTTCAATAAATACTATTTATCAGGTAGAATAACTCAGGATAATTAAAGTGATAGATGTAAGCATAACTGTGAGGTAAACGAAGCTTAAAATTCCTGAAAGAAATGGTAACATAATTCAACAGTTCTTAGTAATATTCATTTTCTAGATTGAGAAGACCAGTAAACTATATAAGAATTTAGAGAAGTAACAAGGTAAATACCTGGGACAATTGATGCCAATAATGACATTCAAAGACCATAGAATATGACAATGCATCATAATATGTCTATACATCTAAAGAAACTTTATTTTATGAGCTACTGCTACTCAGTGGGAGCATGCTACAGAATATATGTGTATATTAACTTTCTAGTTGATAATTGAACAGGAAAGAAAAAGTGTACAAATATTATATATATGCCATTATATTCAGGTATTGTTTCCACATGGATTTGAAATAAATTTTTAAGTAAAATCATTTTACAGTTCTAAAAAATTACCATGCATTTCTCCACTGGGAACTGTTCAGTTCAAAGGACGTTTTTCCAATCAATATTTTGTGAATATATATATATATATATATATATAAATATTTATAACACAGTTTGACAAATATAATCATTTAGTGAAATAACAATAGTAAGTTTTACTCTAGGTATTATAAATGGACTTTTGCCTGGAATTATAGTAAAAAACATAAAATTTCCAACTATGTACCAGGTCGTAAATTCAATAAGCTATAACCATACCTACCCCCAAAACATGTATGCCACTATTGTGCCAGTGAGCACATCTTTTCAGACAAATTATTTTTGAAGCACACAGGGCCTAGTAATGATGAAAATTACTGTTGTGGATATGTTTATTTTTTCTTCTCTAGTGGCTTGTATAGCGTCTTCAGGCACTATGATAGCTACCAGGCTTGGAAGAAATTTTCTGGTCAGTTGTAGATTGATGGCTCAGTGTTAGTTAGTGAAAGTGTATTATGTTCCAGCAACAGGATATTACCATGGTGTTATGATGAGTTACAAAAGGCATTTTCAATATTCTCTGCTATTCTGGGGCCTCCCTAACGAGAAATGCATAGTGGGGGAAATACTATGCCTTGTGTTGTAATGTTCATTTAATAACTCGTATGTTGTGTTTAGTCACATTATCCATCCAGGGAGAGTTATTCATTTGAACTCTTTTTTTAATTTACATTTAAAAATTAGCTTGCTAAGTAGTGGGTTTCCATAGTATCTTTTTAAAAAAAGAAATAGCTGTTTTAGTTAAATAGAGTTCTACCACTCCTCCCTATTCTTTTTACTCCTTTAACCTTCCCCTTAATCCAGTATTTCTCAAACTGTGAGTTGCAGCCCCTTTGAGTGTTGCATATCAGATATCCTGAATATTTGATATTTACAGTATAATTCAAAAACAGCACAAAATTACAGCTATAAAGTAGAAACAAAATAATTTCATGTTTGGGGGTCACCACAACATGAAGAGTTTTTTTTTAAAAAGAAATAGCTGTTTTAGTTAAATAGTGTTTGGATTTTGCAGATGACCATGGGGTATAAAATAAGCAACAGCTAGAGATCAGCAGGTTGACACACCATTATAGTGATTATCTGAATCGGAGTACCAACTGGAAAAGTCTGTGAGGTCGCTGACTGTGGAAACCGGTAGCTCCTTCTGTAAATTCTCCAATGAGTCTTTTCAATTTATCCCTGAGAACAGTTGTGGATATATTTACACTGCATGTGTGTTTATCTCATGAGAATATTCCATCTAATGGACACATGCACACATACAAATGTGAATAGTCAGGAAGACGTTTCCTGTTTAACTGTATAGTTCTTATGAATAGAACTAATACCAGTGTATGTTACATTACTCCGTCTTACATGGGATTGTGAGCCACAAGGACAGCCTTTTATACACACAGCTAATTTTAGACTCCAGAAGAAATTCAGAGCAAGCTGGTTGCCCCTGGAGGCAAAAAAAACTGGTTGTCCCTAGAGACAAATACATGAGGTCATTTTCTCTGGTGTTTTGCTGATTCAAGAACAGAGGTTGAAGTAACTATAGCACACACAACTCCCTGCAGCAATGGATTTTCTGCACATTCTCCATAGTCCTCAAACTCCAATTAAGTAATTGCTATTGCTAAGTTTTGAATTCCAATGTCATTTTCTGTCTGGGAACCCTAAGCATTTAGACTACATGCATGGGCAAGTTCACTTACTGGTCAATGTGGCCTCTTTAGTCTAAGAAATACTATGTCACTTATTTTGCGTCATGACAATGGGTCAGACTCTGAAAAATATAGCTTGTAATTGTCCAGAGTTTGGCTGTGAAGGCAAGAACAACAGTGTAGAGAGAGAGATGGGTGTGTAGAGCTATGTAAGAGCTATGCAGAGAGCAAATAAGGATGTGTGTTCTGAGTGACTTAAATAGCTGAATGTGCAGAAAGAACAGGCTTCAGAGATGAAGAAGGTGGAGAGAAGTGTGAGCTGGTAAATTAATGAGATTGTGTGAGTGATAGACTCAGTGAGTGATGTACTAGTGTGTGAAAGAATGTAATAGAGCAGAGAGAAGAAATTTGTGTAGGAGATGTATGTATGGAAAGAGCAATATGCAATAGTATGTAAGTGATGTTACTAAATGTAGAAACGGAACTGTGAAAGAGAGAGATGCATGTATGTGAAGAGAGATTTGTAGCTATAGGTAATGAGATGTAACTGTAGAGAGATTGTCAAAATAGAGAGATTGTTTAAATTGATATAAAAGGGAAGGTTACCTTCAGGAAAGTGTGTGTTTGTTCCTTTTTTCTTAGGTTACCAACAGAAAGCATGTGTTTCCTTATTTATGCCTCACATAGAAAAAGAAGAGACATGGAGAACAAGGAAAGAGATATAGTGAGGGAGGGAGCCTTTTTCTTTCTTTCCTTTCTTTGCTTTCCTTTTCTTTCTTTCTTTCTTTTTCTTTCTTTAATGTATCACTTTACCTCTTCTGTTTTTAATGGTTAATTTTAACAAAAGTGGAACACAGTAATTATTTTCTTTTAGACAAGTTTATGCAAAACTGTGCCTGTTTCAGTATACAATCTTGTTCAAACTGTGCATCTGAAGGTAAGTATAGAATATAATGGTGTTCAAGATATCCAGACTATGTAATATAAATTGAAATGGCCTAGATGTTGATGTCAGTACTGTGGACTACTGAAAAAGAGTAATGCATGGGATAAGATGGGATAAAATACGACATACATACACACAGAATTATATGTAATCCTGAAGCTAAAAGTATCTATCTTTTTTCCTTTATACCTTTTTATTATTAATTTTTAACATACAATACATTTTAAAAAGTTTTTCCTTCTCCAACTACTCCCAGATTCTCCACACTCCTCTACCCATTGCAACTTTATGTTCTTTTACTCTCTCTCCTTAAAAAAGTAAGTAAACACACATTTCAAAAAACATAAAGCCACAAATCAAATAAGCATGCTAAAAACTGTAGAGGTTTGAGTCAAAGATGAAGGGTGATCCCAGAGTTAAAGAGTATGCATGATCAAAGAACATATATTACCGTTATATGATCAACATGCAGGTCATTCATCTGTACAATATGGTGAAGACCCTGAGAGAAGCAAGCAGGTTCCTTTCAGCACAGGTAGGGGAATTTCAGGAACAGTTAGGTCATCTCAAACTTCACTGATTAACCAAGCAGTACTTATATACTTATATACTTTTAATTAACTGAAGTTCAGTTTTACCATTTCTAGACATACTTTAACATGTTTGGGCAAGTCTGGACATGACTTAGAAGTGGGTGCTGTAGGATTTGACCTTGAGAATTTGTGGTGATGATCAGATCTTGTATGGGTCCTATCTCTCTCATGCCTGAGTAAGGCATGAGATAAATAAGGGCATTGTTGATAAAAAGCTCATTGATGGGAGAGACATTTGTTTTGTCCCTCTCAGAGAACTGAAATCTAAATTCAGTTGTAAAAGTAGGAAAATTTAATACCTTCAAAAACTGTAAGATAAAAATGCACCCCCCAAATGAGACAAATGTCTACAAAAATCTCAGTTCTTTTTTGATTGACCAACTACTCCTAGTGTTGGACTTACCCTGAAGTGTGCATAATATATACAGAGGCACTCCATTGGAGAAAACTGATTTTTCCTTTTCCAGTAGATATCAATTGGTGTTGTATTGAGACGCAGAGGGCTGTGTCTCACCACACCTGAGAAGAGCACGGCCATTTGTTCCCAGCATCTGGCTCCCAGCCGTGGCAGCACAACTAGCTTATGCCCGAAATAACCACAAGAAAATTGTATTAATTAAATTACTGCCTGGCCCATTATCGCTAGCCTTTGCTTGGCTAAGTCTTAGATCTGATTTCTAGAAAGTCTGTGTGTCACCATGAGGTGGTGGCTTAACGGACGATTCTAACGTACGTCCATCTCCAGTAGGAGCATCATGGCATCTCTGTCAGTGCCTTCTTTCTCTCTGCCTTCCGTTCTGTCTACTCTGCCCACCTAAGGGCTGTGTCTTATCTTACAGGCCAGGCAGTCTTCTTTATTAACCAATGAAAGCAAAGAAATACAGAAGAACCCTCCTACACCAATTAGAGATAGTTTCTTCCTTATATGTTTGGATCCAATTCTCCCTTTCAAAGGTTCATCTGGATTGAACTTGTGTGGGTTTTGTATGTGTTACCAGGGCTCATGTGAGTTCACATGTACATCAGTATTGTTGCATCTAGAAGACACTCTGTCAGCCTCTATATTCAATGTTTTTTAGCTTTAACCCTAAAATCATCTCCTCATCCTCTGTTTCTCTTCAGATATGGGCAGACATCCCATGGGTATCAGCCAGTCATGGTATATGAGTTGTAGTGAGACTAGTTACCTCTTCTATTAAATCTAAATGAGGCAATCTGGTGGAAAGAATATGCCTCAAAGGCAGACAACAGATTCATAAATAGCCCATGTTCTCACTATTAGTAGTCTCACAAGAAAACTACATGTAAAACATACATACATATGTGCAGTGGCCCAGGTCAATCCCATGCACGTTCCCTGGTTGTTGGTTCAGTCTCTGTGAGTCCCTATCAGCCCAGGTTAGTTGTTTCTGTGGGTTTCTTGTGGTGCCCTTGAAGTGACTACATTAATTGAAGGCCTTAAGGAAAAGAAAATCCAGTCAACAATCCAAAAGTGAGCACCAGTCATAAATGTTTGCACCAATTGAGGAAATTCTTTCATCAGATTGGTCTATAGGCAAGTCGGTGAGGTATTTCCCGAATTAATGCTAGATGTGGGGAGTCCCAACTCACTATGGGCAGTACCATCAAAAGGCAGGCAGTCCTAGGTTGTATAAGACAGCAGGGTAAGCAAACCATAAGGAAGGAGCAAGCCAATAAGCAGTATTTATGTCTTCTTCAGTTCCTGCCTCAATGTTCTTGTCGTGACTTCCCTTAGTGAGTGACTTTTAGCTATTAGTGTAAGATGAAATAAATCTTTTCATCCCAAAGTAGCTTTTGATCACAGTCTTTATCATAGCAAGTGAATCGTAACTGGTACAGTGGTATACAGAAATAGTTACACTGTGTGAACAATGGTATTGAAAATCAAACATAATGACAGCAAAGGGGTTTTCATCATAATTACCTTCTCAAGAAATAAAACAGAAATGGACATCACGTAGAATACAAATCTCTTGTACAAAATGATTAGTCTAGTCTCTAGTCTTTCTGAGTCAAATAGGTCAGTTTTGATGCCCAAATATATATTTTACAGATAAATGCTAGGATGATGATGTAAAGTGAATGATGTCATAGAACGAATTGGGCAAATACTAAAGCAATACAACCGAGCAACCTTACAATATATGGACTTACATGTATTAAAAGAATTACAAATATTTCTTGTTAAAACTTTTGGGAACATTTCATTGCAAAACTAACTCAGACCATCTCTGTGGCACAATGTTGGTGCTTTTGGCTGTTGACTAAAAGGTTGGTGGTTTGGGACCACCCAGGGATGCCAGCCCTTAGGCTTTTAACAGTTACTTGTGGATTCTGGAAGTGGAAAATTTCCATTTCTAAATCCTACTCAGAAATGATAAAAACTCATGAAGAACCCAAGTCTTACAACCAATCCTTAAACTACCTGCCTGTCACAGGTGGTTTATGGTCTGGCCTCAGGCAAGGAAAACAAACAAGCAACAACAATAATAAAAACAACATTTTGGTGCAGAAGAGATGGTTCAGAGATGAAAAACCACCTGAGTTTGGCCATCAACATAGGGTAAACACTAAATTTTTTTTACTCTGGCTAGTGATTACTGAGAAATACTAATGTTTAAGATTTGTTAGTACAAGAATAAAATAGTCAGATAAAAGGAAAAAATTAATTACGTACATGTTTATATGTATGAGTTAATCAATTAAGTTGGTTGGTGCAGGTTCTCTTTATGACATTTTATGTCACTGGTGCTGAAATGTAAGAATTCTGTTGTTTCTGTTTTGATATGTGGCTGTAATACATGATAATCAGAAAGCAGAGTGTTATTTCAATTTTCTTATATCTGTTAAAACTTGCTTTGTGTCTGAATATATAGTCAGTTTTGGATAAAGTTACATGTGGTGATCTTCTATAATATTTGTGTGAAATTTTCTCTAAATAACTGTTGGGTCATTTGGGTAACAATGTCAGCCCCAGAATTCTCTATTTAGGTTTTGTCATGATGACCTCTCCGTAGATATGAATGTCATATAAAAGTCTCCTAGAGTCAATGTTTGAGGATCAGTGTGTGATTTCTGTTATAATAGTGTAATGTGTTTTACTTTTATGAACGGGGGGGGGAACTAAGTGTTACCTAGATGTTAAGAATTTCAAAAGCCTGTTGTTGGATTCTTCATTTAATGAATATCCAGTGTCCTTCCCCATCTATTCTGATTAGTTTTGATTTGTAGTTCATCTTGCAAGACATGAAAATAGTTTTAACAGATTACTTATTAAGTCCATTTTACTGTAATATCTTTTTCTATCCTTTTGCTATGTGGTATTATCCATTATTCGTGTTAAGCTATGTTTTCTGGATACAGCAGAATAATGGATCCTATTTTCACAACCATTCTCTGTATGTTTAGTTGGTTATTGAGACCATAGATTTTTTTGTATATGAACAAAAATTGTTTCTGATTTGTGTTATTTTGTTGCTGTGATGTGTTTGTGTGTGTGTGTGTGTGTGTGTATATGTGTGTGTGTGTATGTGTAGGTTTTCCCCATATTTTGATTTGCTGGTATTAAATTTTTATTCTTTCTGTTTCTTGCATGTGATTTGCTTTATAATTTTGAACTTACTGTATGGTACTTTTATTGGTTAATTTTCTAAACTTTGTTTTCTTTCTTGAATGACAACAAAAATAAACACTTTGTGATTATATATTTATCAGTAATTTGACAGAGATAGCTTTAAAACTATAGATCCAGAATAGTTATACCATTCCTGAGTAATATGAATTGAGATACAAAAATAGTATTTGATACAATTTGTATACTAGGCACTGGATGCAAAGCTTTTCTGTTATCAGCCCAAAAGTTGTTAAATGTTTTCAGAGTTGTATTATTTAACATGCACAGCCATCCTATATAACCTGGAATTTTAGTGGATAAATAAAGGAATGCTTACGTTTGGTTACACCTGGAAAGAGCAACATAAATTCCTCATCTTCATTTGTATATTACCTTAATCAAAATTTCATTGCAAAAGGAAAAAAAATCCAAGGCCAACTTAATCCAACAGCTTCTTTGTGTGGGTATATGCGTGTGTGTGTGT
>JAQHUG010000163.1:3849968-3867537 GCA_028555095.1 Dicrostonyx torquatus
TGTGTCCTTTGCCTTATTAAAGATTCTCAGTTTTAGTAGGTCTCACTTATTAATTGTTTCACTTAGTGTATGTGGTACTGTCATTATATTTAGCAATTGGTCTCTTTTGACAATGTGTTCAAAGCGGTTTCCCACTTTCTCTTCTATCAGGTTTAGTATAATTGGATTTATGTTGAGGTCTTTGATCTACTTTGATTTGAGTTTTGTGAATAGTGATATATATGGATCTATTTGTAATTTTCTACATGTTGACATCCAGTTATTCCAGCACCATTTGTTGAAGATGTTTGCTTTTTCCATTATACAATTTTGGTTTCATTGTCAAAAATCAGGTGTTCATAGGTTTGTGGATTAATGTCAATGTCATTGATTCAATTCCATTGGTTCATGTGTCTGTTTTAATGCCAATACCATTATGATTATTATAGCTCTATAGTAAAGTTTTAAGTCAAGGATGATGAAACAATCTACAGGCTAAAATGAAATTCCCCTCAAAATCCCAGAACAATTCTTAACAGACCTGGAAAAAACAATATTCAACTTCATATGAAGAATAAAACAATCTCAAAATAGTTAAAATAATCTTGTCGAATGATTTCTAAGGCTTAACAATTATTTAGAATACAAGACAAGCATACTGCAACAAGACAAAAAATAAAAAGCTCTGGTGAGGGGATATTACAGTAATTCTCAACATAATGGAAATTTAGAAACTGTGCCATATGACCAGGCGGGAAACACAATTCAAATAATTTTGAGAGTCCAAATCTTATCCATACCTAATGTTACATAGAACATATAAATGTTTACTTGATTGCCAGGTCTAAGGGATGACCTGGCTCAATCTTAACAAAATAACGTGAATATTATTAGTAAATATAAAAAAATAATGCACAAAAACTTCACCATCATGATACTTACAATGAGATCTTGGCCTTTTGTTAATTCAGTGTTTGATATGGACAGACAAAGTTGAAGCAGAACACAGGTTGAATGGGAGGCATATAATCCTCATGTATGATATTGCTTAGGTAAAATAAAATCAATCAGACATGGATGCTGCTCTGCTATGCAGGATGTGAGTTCTGATCCAAGCCAGCAGTTTGTAGGTAGATTCTGGGTTTGGGGAGGGTGAATGGAGCAGATGGTTATGTGAACCTACCTAGGTAAAGTCTGAAAGATGATTTATCAGATACTTTTGGGTAAAAACTCAACACAGAATTTCTTTATTGTTAATTACTTGAAATGAAGTATGTTACATTGTAAAACTTAATTTCATAAAGAATAAAATTAAGACAAAAATCTCTAAGAGTAAATTGTTCATCAAATTTAATTATAAATATATTAACCTTTATAATATTAAAAATAATGCCAATTTCTTATTGAGGAGATAAGGCCTCAACTGGAAATTTCTCATCACTTAATGAAAACCCCAGTTTTATATCTAATCAAGTTGTTTTCCAAAGGGAACCCACAAAACAAGCCATGCTGTTGCCAAGGAGACTGACTCTTTCTCACAAACTGACAATATGGCCCTGTTGCTGAATATAACACACACATAATTCACTGAACACAAAGAAGTCAAGCTGGTATCTTTCTTCACCCTTCATTGCTATGGACTAGTGTTTATGTTATTGGGAGGTGCACTACAGAGTACCAAAGGAGAAAGGTAAACAAACCATCTACAAATCCTTGAATCTACAATGCTGGCATGCCTGCAAGAAATGCTGGTACAATATTGGCACGAAACTTGTGAGACTCACTCACCAGTATCTAATTGAATTTGAGGTTCACTGTATGAAAGGGAAACCAATCCCAACACTGGTTGGATAATCTAGGGCCTGAGATGAGATAGCCTAAGGAAATAGTCAAAAACCAAATACTACTGTTCTGCTAGGAAACCATAACAATAAAATGATTCTTAATTATAGACTCCTACATCAATACATCAGTGCCTCACTCAGCCATCATCAGAGAAGCTTCCTTCTGCAGTATATAGGAACAAATACTGAAAATCACAAGTTGACAATATACAGAGCTTGAGAGACCTAGTAACACTCAGTCCTCAATGAGATGTCTTCATCAAATTCCTGTTCCTGGGGCTCATATAACATAATGAAAGTGGAAGCAGAAAAACTGCAAGAGCCAGCAGGCATGTAGGACACTATGGAAACAAGGTCTTCTAAATATAGGAAGAAATTTGAATTCATAGAGACTGAGGCAGCATGCATGCACATAATCTTCACAGGTCTGCCCCAGATGGATTCCATTAATGAACAAAGGGGACACATGACTCCATCCCTAACCTAGATGTTACCTCCAATTAATGCCCACTTGCAAATGAAACATTGATTTTCTCCAAAGGAGACTCACTGGTCTCATGTCTAGTACTAAATGGCCATCAGAAAATGAACTAAGTGACATCACTGGAGACTGGTTGTCTCATATTTTGTCAGGGATTTAAATTTTTTTATTATTATGTTTTTAGTAATAATAGAGGTCCTTTGTGAATACATTGTGACTTCTTTTGTTGATTTTAAGATATTCCTATGTTGCTAATGAGTATCTCTGAGATTATTGATTTTTAAGAATTTTTTTTTTTTTTGTTTTTTTGTACAAATCTAACTTGTTTAATTTAGTTTTATATTATTTTAGTTTTATTGCTTATATGACATTTTGTTTTCAAAGGAGAGACAGAAATGGTGTGGATTTGTATGAAAGGGAGGTATGGAGTATCTTCAAGGAGAAACTATAATAAAATACATCACATCTTTACATTAAGGTAAATAGAAAAACAAAAGGATGATTAATGGTACAGGACTTAAAAAGACATTATACCACTAACTTGAGGCTAAGAGAATATTTCAGGAAGATGACACGGAAAGAATATAAGCTCGAAAAGACAGGAGAAAGGGTTATTAAATGCCATTTTGTAAATATGACTAAACCATGACCAATATGAGCTCACAAAAGTGATGCCTACTAGCACTGATCTTATATAAATTGGGCCTATGCAACAATCAGGACTGGATTAAGTAGGGGTTTACTGCACCTTAACATTTAGTGATGAGCTATTGTCAAGTAAGAAATAGAGAAAAATGGGTAGGCAGTACGTAATTGTGCAACCTCTACAGAGCCCTTGAGACGCTAATGGTTATGAACAAACCTCTGGTCACACAGATGGACCTAATAAAATTCTGGAACACAAAACTAACAAAATCCTAAGTAGGGGGAAGAGTTTTATTAAAAAAAAAAAAGAAGGTAAGCCTGCAAGAGTTGGAGGAAAATGAGAGATTGTTAAGGGGAAGAAAGCAGAAGGTGTTAAAAAAAATGCTGATCTTAGATACAAATTTCCTGAGAAGATTCTGTATTATGATTCTACTAGTTAACTTTACTAATTAACTGAAAAGAGAAAGGAAGAAAACAAGTAAAAATAGGTAGGTATAGATATATTTTGGTCAAAGATAATGATAATGGCATACTTAAGTAATATGCATAAAATAAATTTATTAACAGTGGTATGAAGGAGAAGTAAATCAGGAGAGCTTCCATGAAGCAGAATTTAAAAGAAGCTTCTACTTTGTACCTAAAAATTTACAGACAATTAGTTTGTAACTTGACAGCCTGTTAAAAAGAAAATTTCACTGGCACTAAACAAATGCTTAAATCATAAGATCATTATTTCCATTTGTTGTGAAAAATATAGGGGAGATTCAGGCTTTCTTTATCTTGGATAACCAATTATAAAATTTAGAACTCTGTTACTTTTGGGATTATTCCAGTAACCTTTGTCATATGCAACCATGCAATATAAATTCTCCCAATTTAGGCCATGTACAGCACTGCTTTAACCTATTTTCATCATCTGTTTCAATTGTGTTTCTCAGGAACTCTTATTTCCTGTATTCATTAGAACTCAGTTTGGGAAGGGATCTGTTATGTGCTATAGACAGAATACATAAGGCATATTTTGAAATAAACATTCTTGGCTCTGTGTTTACAGTGCACTGAAAGAAGTTCTTCAGTTTCCATTTAAAACTGCCAAACTATCAAAGATGCACACTGAGACAAAACTGTTTTTGTTGCTATTTAAATTACCTCTGATACTGAGATGACAACCTACAAAGTACATATTAACAGAGAAATAAAGCCCTTCAGTCATTGAACCCGAATAGCAACTCTGAGTTGTGATATTTCAGTTACTTTTACTGCCACAGGGGATCATAAAAGGTCCCTGGATCGATCCTAAAGAGAAGCAGTTACTGATAAACAGTTCACAGTTCAAATATAACCACTATCTAGTGAATAACATGGCTGTATCTCTCCATACACCAAGGCAAACTTCGTAATGACAGTTTATTACAAATCAAAGTGTGCCTTTTTATTTTAGTTTCCCTAGATAGGATTACATTATAACTGTTAGTCAGACACTGCATTTAGGTTGGGAAGAAATAACGTTTTAGAAAGAGATATCAAAGATTTCATTCATTCTTCATAGTCACATAAGGAACAAGACAGCATGTCAATGTTGATGTCCTGCTATAAGATACTATGGTTTATACTGGGTTGAGTGAAGCTATCAGTCAGTTTCTGCAAGTCACCTAAAGGGAATTTGTGGGGCTACTCCAATGAACTATCTTCAGAAAAGATACAAGATAGTTTACAAGAAGTAAGCAAGACGGCAGAATTCTTCTCACTTATGTTTTATATGGCATAGTAAATATTAGGGCAGATGTTTCATGGTGAACATGGTACATTTCAACTCTGTTGAAAATCAAAGAAAGCCACAGTTAAGGGAGAGAAAAGTAATTAATAGAGCTAACAGCAATATTAAGTTTGATTCTATGCAATCCCTAATTTAGTTGGCTTTTCTTCATTAATTAAAATTTTTATATTTTTGAGTATTTTATAGGTAGGTGCTGTATTTATATCATTTTTACTCTCTCATCCCAACACTTCTTTATCCCTCTATCTCCTCTATTTCATGAGTTCTTTGATATATATTATTTAATTTATGTACAGTAGTATAATAAATACAGAAATATTTATGTCAGATATACTATCTGAATACATTTAGTGTAAATTATAGTATATGTCTTCAGTATTGAATGTTTTTGGTTGGATAACCTATTAGGGAGTTTCAGAAAAAAATTGATTTTTTTACTCTCAGCAGACATTGGTTGCTCGTTGATTATTATCTAAGGGTGAAATTTCTCTCGCCCACACCGGCACATCAACTGGCATTGCCATTATGAAAGGTTTGTTTAGACTATTATATTGATAAAATTTTATGAGTGTAGCATTTTTGTAATGTCTACATGACAACTGACCACACAAGTTGTCTAGGTCCTGTGTCTCATACAATCATTCAGCTCTATCTATCTTTTAAGAAGTAATATTTGTCTATATTGTAGAAGTATCAACTGGAGTTGTCCAAAGCATGGTTACTATTTTTGTATTTTAACCAGTTGTGGACCTGTGTGATGGCTACACTTATATAAGATTATAAAAATAAGTATTAAGAATATAGGTAGAAATTTTATTAACTCAATAAAAATGGCAGAAGTGGCTTTTCACATAGGTTATGATCCATCCAGCCTTGGGTAGATACCTACATTATATTGCTAGACATGAATTACCTGCTATTGAGTGGTTCTTAATTACAATTAGGCAAGTGCTGGTTACCTCCACACACAAAAAAATAACATTACTAACCTGACAGTGGTGGAGCAAGCCTTTAATCCCAGCACTCGAGTATCTCTGTGAGTTCAAGGCCAGTCTGGTCTACAGAATGAGTTTCAGGACAGGCTCCAAAGCTACAGAGAGACCCTGCCTCAAAAAACAAAGCAAAACAAAACAAAAACTAAACTAAAAACCACTACCCTTCTTCAACATTGGGTCTACCTTCCCACCGTAACCATTGATTTGGTTCATAGGCACAAAGTTGGGTAGAAATATTGCTTGGCAACTTGCAAAGCAAATTCTGATTCTATAAAGACTAGGACTCAGGGAAGAGGCTTCCATATTAGCCCCAGCTCAATTTCTCCAAGCCCTTTGTTCAAAGTGCGTGGTGTCTTCAACAACATGATCTTACCTTCAAGTCCTGGGAGACAAGCAAGGACAATGATAAATAAATACCCTCTACTATTGACCAGCAAGACAAATGATGGTTCCCATTTCTTTCTCTCTCCCAAACAATGGAAAGAATTCAATTGTATAGATGTTACCCATTTGTCAACTGATAGTCATCTAGACTATTTGTGCTTCTTAGTTATTGTAAATACAATGGAAATTGAGATTGATAAACAAGTAGGATATAGAATCCTTCGATACATACCAAAGAATTGTATGGCAGATCTGCTTTTTGTTTTTTTTTAAAGCTATCCTCACTGATTTTTTAGTTTCTGCACAAGTTTGAACTTCTACCAGCATTGAATGAGGTTTCCCTTTCTTCCCATCCTAATAGGTATTTGCTGTCAGTTGTTTTCTTGACTGTAGCAATTCAGACAAGGTATAATGAAATCTCATTCTTTTTTTAAAAAATTTGGACTTCACTAGTTTCTAATGTTCTTGCACTCTTTTTAAGATATTTAATAGCAATATTTAACTCTTCTAAAATTTCTTTGCTTAGATCAATAGCTTATTTTTTAATTAAATATTCTCAGTTAAGTATAAATTTCATCTCACCCTCATTTTCTTCCCTCTGCCTTTTCTATGTCCTATCCATTCCCTCTCAACTTTCTGTCTTATTTGCTTTATAATTTTTACATATATCCAAGTAAATACAACCTGATGAATCCCTTTAGTGTGACTTTCTTGTACAGGATTTCAGCACTAATTTTATATTTTATAATATATATATATATATATATACTATAGATAGTATATATAGTGTTAATTTAATTATTTTTTATAAATAAAAAATTAAAGCCGGGAGGTGGTGGCACACGCCTTTAATCCCAGCACTCGGGAGGCAGAGGCAGGCGGATCTTTGTGAGTTCGAGACCAACCTGGTCTACAAGAGCTAGTTCCAGGACAGGCTCCAAAGCCACAGAGAAACCTATTCTATAAAAACCAAAAAAAAAAATTAAGATATTGGAGTAAGAACCTGAAGGATCAGAGAGGCAAAGAAATCACCAGTCCTCTTCTACCTGCTTCATTCTTTCTTCTCATAAGAAGAAAGATCTCTTTTTGCCCCATCTTACTACTTCCTGTCCTATCTATTCTCAGTCTTCCAAAGTCTCTGTGGTTAATTATAGTTGAATAGTAGCTACCTATGCCTGCTAACTTCAAGCAAGCTGTATGTGTCAGAACAGAATCAAACTACCACACAATTTACATCCACAGCCACTGCTCTCATTATGTGTGTTATTGATATTTGTTTTTCTATTGCTACTTTTCTATATACAATATATTGATTCTCTATGTCATGAACAGCTTAAGATCCTCTCTATTCTGTGGGGTTTTTAGTTACTTGGTTGAAAGTTTCCTATGAACTGTCTCCAGCCATAGCGGGAGGGAATCTGAGTAGGAACAAAACTGAAAAGAATGAAGAACACTATAGTCTAATGCTACAGAAGACTTGACTTAATTTACACTATAATTTTATAGACAAAAATCACAAAAAAGACATTGATCTTAGGGGGATTATTTGAGTTCAGAAAAACATGTTTAGAAAATATCACACACATGCTCACAAGGCTTCTATATAAAAAAAAAGTAAGAAAGGTAAAACCCAGACACATTATGTTCATTCAAATAATAGTATTCAGAAGAAAGTACTTGGATTGGTATGTGGATTTTGAAAAAAGAATAAATTTTTAACTATGCTCTAGGGTTACTAAATCAGAGCACAATCAACCAAAGCTTGCTGTCACACTGAAACTGACAACATGTCAAAACATTTTGGTTATTTATACAATAGCTGAAATTCTTCCATTCACAAAATACAAAATAAAATCAGGAGCCTAAAGAAAAGAGAAAGTCTTGAAAGCGTAAGTTACTTTGAGTAATGAGCTTTTAAAATATTTGATGATTGCAGCAAAAATTAAACTGCCATTTGATATATTCAAGTTAATTGCATATAAAATGTGGAGAGAGAAAAGAGGCTTAACCCACAATGAGAATCCCACACCTTGCTGAATTGAAAATCATGAAATATGTAAGCAAATGAATAGAAGTAGAAAAATTCATCCTGAGTGAAGCAACCAACACCTAAATAGATAGATATGGAATGTGTTTACTTATATCCGGATATTAGTCCTTAAATAAATGATAACCAAGGTAAAATAGGTAGACCTGAGAGCTTAGGAAAGGACGGGGGAGGTGAATGATTGAAAATTCTTGGAAAAAGAATAGCAGAGATTTTTTGGGGGGATAGACTGGAGAAGTGAAGAGGGAACAAGATTTGGAGGATTGTGTAGGAAGGGGGAGGATAAATAGGATTGAGAGACATAATAATGGAGAGACAGCTAGAATTGAAGGATATTTGAGGTACAATATGGAAACACAGGGCTGTGGAAACTTCCTATAATATATAAAGTTGATCCTAATGAAGCTTATAAATAACGAGAGAAGAGAACCCCTCCTGGCCATCTGTTACCACCAACAAAGGAACCTTCTAATGTCAGGACTGCATTCTGTCTAATAAAATTTTTCGCTGATAGTGTTCAATAGAAATTGCCAAACAACCCAAGCTGTTGTCAAGACAAAAAAAAAGCCATTCTCCATGCACTGACAGAGAGATCCCATTGTTGAAGAAAAAACCCATGCAACCCATTGATGTGGTGATATTTTGTTTGTAATCTAACAAAGCTTGTCTAAAGACCAGGGTGCAGAGATAAACCATCAGTTAGCCACAGAGGCCAGGTACTGGTGGCACATGGCTTTAATCCTAACTCTTGGGAAAAAGAGGCTATGGGATTTTTGGGATTTCACGGCCACTCTGGGTCCTGAGATAGAATCTGTCTAAAAGAGAAACAGTTCACACAAGGGTGATACCAGCACTTGAACCTCATGCGTTTAATCCCAACACTAGGGAGGTGGAGACAGGAGTGATACAGCTGGGCAGAGAGAGAAATACAAAGCAGGAAAATACTGGAGCTAAGATGGCATCTTAGGATTCAGTCTGAGATGGCAGTCTGAGAATTTGTAGATACAGATGCAGCATGGGCTTTTGTAGAGATAGCAGCAGTCTGATGATTAATAAAGACAGGATCACTGCTTTTGCCTGAGTATTGATTGTGGTTGGATACTATTGCCATGCATCTCTGATCTTTCAGCATTTATCCCTATATCAGTCCATGGGTTTTTATTATTAGGAAAAAATAGAATTTGTGCTACACATTGAACATGGAAAAGTTGACCTGGTGGCTACATAGAACATTCCCCACTATGTTATATCCTCTGTGTCACCCAAAGATAGTAAATATCAACCCAAACACAAAACTTTGAATACCAAACTCTCCTTTCTACAAAATACTCTAAGACAATGTTGGTACAAACCATGTTGTAGCAACTAAGTGATGTATGATTTGAGTAACTGTCTACTCCACGAGATGAAACCCATACTGGACACTGCTTGGATGACTAAGAACCAAAGACTAAATATCCCAGAGACCTAGTGTAAAAATCAAACATTATTGATCTAAAATAAAAGTAACCATAAAATGACTCCTAATGATCTAATGATATACTGCTTTATTCATTGATTTGTCCCTCATTCAGCAATCATCAGAAAGACTTTTTTTCTGAAGTAGACTAGAACAAGTACAGGGATCCAAACTCAGATATTATGCAGAGAGAGAGAGAGAGAGAGAGAGAGAGAGAGAGAGAGAGAGAGAGAGATATCTTGGAAATCACTGGTCTAAATGGAATGTCTTTATCAAACCACTCCCCTAACATTTTAGGGAGCCCTGCAGAAGAGGAGTCAAAAGAAGTGTGAGAGACAGAGAGAATGGATGGAGATGGAGGACATAATCAGAACAAAGGTCTCTAAAATGACTAATATATATATATATATATATATATATATATATATATATTAGTTTTCAGTTAAAACTTTAATGGGACCCCTAAATACATAATCAAATAATGGAATGGGCCTCTGATTCTTGTGCCTTGTCTTGAGGATCTTTCATTTTTTTGGGGTTGTAATTTCCAAATTCAATGTGATTGCTTTCATTTTGTCTTATTCTCTTTTATTTTGTGATGTATTGTTGTGACCTCTTAGGAGCCTGCTACTTTCTAATTAGAGACGGCAAATGAATGGATCCAGATGGGAGGGAATTGGAGAAATTATATTAATTATCTCCAATATAGGACCAGCTAAATGGTTTGATGTGTAAAAGGTGCTTGTTATCAAGCCTGATGATGTGAGTTTAATCCCTGGTACCCATATGGTGGAAGTAAAGAACTCATCCTCTCAAGTTTGCAAATAATACATTGAACATGGGTAGAGAAATATTAGAATCCTTGTCTTCTGCCTGCTCCAGCTGAATTTTTTTTAATTTCTCTATATTTAGGTTGATGTTGACTGTGGGCTTGCTGTAGTTCACTTCTATTATTTTCAGTTATGTCTCTTATATCCTTAGTCTTTCCAATTATTTTATTATAGTGGGGTGTTGGTCTTTGTCAAAGAGTTTTCTTCATCTAATGACATGATAATGTAGGTTTTGTCCTTGGTTTAATTATATACTATTCATATTTAACAGACTGTATTTAGACACACATCACTCACTCTGAACAAAAATGCATTCATGAGGACCAGAAGGCTTAATGTCAATCTATAAGGACTAATACCTCTCAAGCAAAACTTCATGGAAACACTAAGATGCAGGTGTAGAGACCAATTTTATGAAGAGACGTTTACTTCACAGGAAATAGTAACAGAAATTGGCAATTTGGATAGCATCATATTTTAAAATCTTTTCACCATGAAATAAATTATCAGCTATGTGACAATACAGCCTAAACAATGCAAGGAAATCATTGTCGGCTATCCTTGACAGGGAATTAATATATAAAATATATAGTGTTCTCAAAAATGTAATACAAAAGAACAATAAATAATAAATGGGCAAAAAACTGAACAGGCATTTTTTTTGTCATTGTTCAAATGAAGACCCATGAATGGTAAAGAGTAAAAAAGAGAAGAGAGAGGAGAGAGAGAAAGAAAGAGAAAAGATGAAACCTGGCTATAAAAACAAATATTTCGAATATAGCTAGAGATTATGCTGACTTAGTAAAGTGGTGAGTCTAGGTTCTTCTCCAAGATCCTTTCCTTACTATTTGAGGGAAGCTGGCTAAGTTTTCAAAAGCAGTCATAATTTCCTTATTGTTGATTTCAGTCCTAAACAATGAACTACAGGAAAAAAATGAATGCTTGGTCAAGAAAAATAAAAGCACAGCTATTTATTATCCAATGCTAAATGGGCAAACCTGGAGACATGCAGATGTACATACATACATACATACATACATACATATGTGTACACTTGTTTATGTGTGTGTGTGCGCAATAGTATACAGATGGAGCAGGCTGTATTTATGTATTTAGGATTACATATGAGTGGGAGTGTTTTGGGAAGGATGGGAGAAATGATATAACTTAATTATAATAAAATTTTAAATAATTAAAGATGTGTGATATGATTTTATATAAAATGAAGAGTTTTTCGGTGTATTTATAAAGAAAATGTTGATCAAAACTACTGGATTCGCCATAGCTATGAAAAGTACATCATCATCAAATGAATATTACAAAAAAATAAATGCTAGAGGTGTCTCAAAGTAAAGAGAACTAGGATGTGAGTGTGATCTGGCTGTAATATCTGTCACCCCATTGATCACCAGGGTTGAATTGGCTGATCTGGCTGGCTAGACAGGTGACCCCTTGCTCCTTTACCACTTCACACATGTCCCTCCCAAAGCTGTGTGCTTGACTGAAGACAAAGACCTTCCCTGAATAGAAGAAGGCTGTTCTTTGGTCAAGGGTATATGAGTAGCTACCCTCCCCTGCTAGAACTTCCAAACAAGCTTTCAAGAAAAGAGAGCTAATATACACTGAATGGGAATGTGTTAGTCCAACATCTACCAAAATCAGCACAGGATTTCCTAAAAATTAAAATATAAATGCCATATGACACAACTCTGAACTTCATAGGTACATACAAAGAAGAATCCATATTCATTACATAATAGAGACACTTGGAAATGTCTGGGTATCATGAAATTATTCATAAAAACCAAGGTAGAAGAAAGGGAAATACTGCATAGAAATGTGTCTGTGTATAAGCAAGTAAATGGGAAAAGACATTTTAGATTTAATAGTGCATAGATGAAGCTGAATAGCATTACCCTTCTGAGGTAATCTTCTTCTAAATATCTAATCTAATATATTAGACTTCAAATAATTTCCCCTAAGGAAAAAATAAAATCGATTGCTTCACTTGTACAAGTCATATATTACTAATTTGCTCAGGTGCTAACATATTTGTCTAGAGATTTAGTCCTGCAGAATTTTTCATATCTCTCTATTTTAAAACCAACATCTGTAGTGTGTGCTTTTATAGCAATTTGATTTTAAAAGTGTTAACTATACAAGTACACACACATATTTTGAAATACTTTCCCCCAATTCTGGGTCAGTTTTACAGCAACAAATAATTCATGTATCTTCTAATTTAAAAATATCTGGGCCAAGTATTCTTAGGTTTCATTTTTAAGAAAAGCACCTAGAGAGACTTATTCTGAGAATATGCAATATGGAGATGTCCAAAGTAATCATAGCTATTCTAATGATTCATTAAGTATTAAGATAAAGAAAAATAACAATGAGGAATAGTTGAACAAAAGATAGAGAAAGGTCATTTTCAACTATAATCATAATTTTAGGAAACTCTAAATAACATAGTAAAATAGTATATATTGATATGTAAATAATGATTCTTCATCATAAGAGAATATGATACAAATTAGAAGAATATCTTGACAGTATTTTTCACATATTTTTAAATTAGTGGAGGGATATGACACAATCATTTCTAAATATATATAGAATATTTGAAAGCTGCCAGTCTATTTCTGTTATTTAAAATTACCTTGTAAACTCAAAGTCAGAAGTAGAAGAATTTTTATGGAATTTTCTGAGAATCTTTCAATGGTTATGACCTATAATTAGAAGAATTAGAAACTTATCCATTAAGGTATTTATACAGTTATACTCAGGACAGTTTTCTCAAACAGGATCTACTAATGCTTTTCACAAGATTTGTAGTAACTATGCTACTCTTCAGAGATCAACTGGCAGATTTGAGGATTTTATGTAAAAATACAGTAACTATTGTTTGTAATTATTTAAAGATATGAATTTTGCAAAATTCTTCATTTTAAGTTTTGGAATAAAATTAAAATAGAAAGTTGTATTCAGCCTTGAATGTCTTGTAGATGATAACATGTATCTCTATCTTTAAAAAAAAGGAAAAAGCCTGCAATTGAGTAAAAGAGCAGTGTGGTCTTTAGTGACAATGCCATTTCTTTGGAGAGTCTTAGAGATAGCCAGATAAATTTCTATAATATTTATAATCAACTTTAAAAGTGTATGTTTAAACATGATTTGAATAAATGTTAGTATGTAGACTTATACACGTTATATTTTAAGTAAGTACATAATGCTATGGTCTTTTATAGTTTTTTCATACATCCTCATTGTCATCCAACCAAGAGCCACAATCTTCCAAAACTCCACACTTATGCTTGAGAAGCCCACTGTCAACTTGTTGGTAAGGGGAGACCACGAGACTCCCAAAACGTCTTAGGCTATTGCTCTAGCTCACAGTTGCATCTCAGATTTTATAGGTAAATCTCTGTTTTTAATGATACCATGCATTTTGGTGACAGGAACCAGAAAATGTAAGCTTGATCTGCCCACCTTTTTCCATTACATTCTAGGTCCCTTCCTAGAAAGATCGACACTACCCTGACACCCCTTATCTCATTGGCATTCCAAGAGAAAACATATGTCTAAATCTAAAAGGTTAGCATTACAGATGAGAGAAAAAAAATACAATGTTTGATTTCTGGGCCTGAGTCACCTCACTCAGAACTAGTATTTCCAATATGATCCATTTATATACAAATTTTATCTTTCTTAACAACTAAATAATATTTCATCGTGCAAACATACATTTTTATTACAGAATCAGTTAATGGTAGTCTAGACTGTTTCTAACTCTTGTATATTATAAATTGAGCTGTAGCGCTACCATACAGTTCACGAGCTTTGGGCAAGGGGCTGGAGTTTGAAACACACACAAAGACACACAACAGAGAGACAGAGACACGGACCTCTAGTCACTGGTATAAAGCCCCTTATTCAATAGCACCATGGAGGCTTACATACCCAACAGTCAGGTGGGCCAACAGGTGAAAACCTTATCCTCTGATCCTCAAGGCAACACGTGCTCGTGAAGCACAGCTTTCAGTAACTTAAATCAGAGGTAAAGATCTCTAGCAGGGAAGAGCAGCTGGAGGCCGGGACTCCAAATGGTCCCAACACTTGCAACACACGAGGCTTGTCTATGCTCTATGTGCCGCCATACCATTCCTGAACCGGGCAAGGGGCTGGAGATTGAAACATACAAACACACAGAGACAGACAGACAGAGGGACACGGGTCATCCTTGAAGCCAGAATGCCCCAAGAATGCCCCTTTATTATTCTCAGCGGCAGCTTATTATACAGATAGCTATGCTCCAACCAAACGCACCAGAAACCACTCTCCTGCCATCAGGAACTCCCGAGGGTCTCACTCCCAGAGCAGGCAGTCAAATCAGGGAAAAACAATTTGTTTCTGGATCTGGGGGCTCACTGCTCGCAACATCGAGCAGCAATGAGCATGGATGAGCAAGTTTCTGGACAGTAAGATGGACAGTGTTTGGGTAGATGCCAAAGACAGAGTTGTATCTTGTGGTAGATCGATTTTCGGCTTTTTGAGGCTTCTTCACCCTAATTTTCAAAATAGTTTCACCAGCCTACTTATCCCCCAAATGTGTATAAGTACCTCCCTCACCTTTTCTTACAATTTTTTTTAATAATTGGGCATTGTAACTGGATCCCTTTTAGCAGCCAATCTGCAATTCAGTGTTATTGATATAGAAAATTGACCTGTGTATTGTGCTGGTTTTTCCTGTCACAACTCAAAAATGAGAATTTCCTAATTTGTCTTGAAAAACATTTTGCTTTGATTTCCTTTTCACTGATTCTACCCTTTAAGAACTCTGAAAATAATAAATCCTACTTAAATATATAAGACACATGTACATTTTTGTCCAAATACATGACAGAATTTTATTTTTGTTCAGTTACAAAATGTCAACTGAACTACTCAAATTAGAATACATTTTTCTTTGCCGTGTGAAAAGCAAATAGTCCCAGTGCAGCTCATTTGATGACAGGTTTCTCTATGACCCTTTATTTTCCTTCTCCACTCTTTCTTTACTAATGACTCATTGAGTTTTTCTTCTTTTGCCTTTTTTATGTCTTTTTTTTTTTTTGGTTTTTTGAGACAGGGTTTCTCTGTGGCTTTGGAGCCTGCGCTTTAACTAGCTCTTGTAGACCAGGCTGGTCTCGAACTCACAAAGATCCGCCTGCCTCTGCCTCCCGAGTGCTGGGATTAAAGGCGTGCGCCACCACCGCCCGGCCCTTTTTATGTCTTTAAGAAGACATTAGAAATTCAGAGAATTCATTAAAGTGTTTTCTAAACAATAATCACCTCCATGTTTTTTTGAGAGAAATTTACGCATTAAGATTGCAGCCAGGTGTACCGAAGGAGGGAGACTCTTATGGAAATGAATTGAAATATTTTTTTTATTGATTGATTGGAATAGAGAGAGTGCTGTCTCTTCACTATGTCTAGGATGACAGTTTGGTGATCTTCTCTAATGTTCTAGTGGCAAGAGTCCTGCTAGTTTGTCATTTTGAAGGTGTTGCAACAAACAGTTACAGAGCCATACTGCCTACCAGTTGTAGGCATTTCATTGGCTTATTTAATTACTTTCACCTAAATGTGCAATTTCTTCCAGTATTTATTTAAAGCTATATCCATATAAATTTGTGTTTTATCTGAACAGGGATGTGTGAGCCTGTCATTTTGAGGTGTTTTGCTCTTAACACATAACATCATTAAAAATGACAACAGCACCATTTTAGCTGACTGGAGATATTTCTTATTCTTTGTATATAGACCAGTCACTTGACTTGAGAAATTGGTTTCAAAAGGCTTAATGCAAAATGACTTTGACAAGATGTCACAGTCTGAAATGTTGGTGACAAGATAGAACTCAGTGAATAGGGCAAAATAAAGATGATTTAAATTAATTTCAAAATAACACCTTGATTCTGCTGACAGAATAGAAAGAACATTGGCTGCTACAGGCCCATCAGTGTTACCGAAGGTTTATGAATATGGAAATAACTAGTGGGGCAGAATTGTGGATTTCTGTTTACATTGACAGAATAGTTAGAGCAATGAGGAGAGCAGGTTCAAAAAATTACAGATAGAAATGTTCACTAAGATTAGAACTACAGAGTCTGAATTCTCCCAGGAACTCCATGTCTCTTGAGAAACGTAGAAGGAATTGTAACTCGCTGAGACTGCTAGCTGAAGCTGATGGCCCCTCCAAGGTGGGAAAAAGAGCTCTTAACTCTATGCACTATACTGTGTAGGAAGAAGGTGGCACGTTTTGTACTCACATTGCAGTTCACATTATAAATTGTCCTGCTCTTCAAGGCTCTTCTCTGGTTCCCACCTTGGAACCAACTTCCTTCAAGTGTCTGCAATTTCTCTAGAGTCCACAATCTTATAAAGCCATGGGAAAAATTCTCAAAAAAATTTTTTGGCATGACAAATAAATCAAAACAAAATGATCCAGACCAAAGTTTTGTTTATTCATTTCTTTCATTGAGTACCTATTAACTTCAAGTAAATAGCGTACTAAAATTAAAAAAATTATTCTTTGAAAAATTTATACATGCATACAATGTATTTCCATAATTTTCATTCATTACTGCTACAAGTTCCATCCCAGAATTATGTACCTTGTTTTTTTTAATAAGTTCATTAATGGCAGTTATATTTACCTGTATACATAAGGGTTTTGACCCTTCCTCTGGATCATGGTCATCCTACCAGAAATCATACTTCTAAAGAACACTGATTTCACCTAGTAGATATGAGCTGTCAATATCACCTTAACTATGTATAGATAAAGGATTTTGTGCACCCCTCATTCATGCTGGAATATTGACAGGATTGATCTTCTACAAATCTTATGAAGCAACGTAGAGGTGCTGTAAATTGATAAGACTATGGTACTACCATGTCCACAAATCACTATTTGATTTCAGATTTCCTTGCTCCTTGACCTCTGACATAATTTCTCCTTCACCACCACCACCACCACCACCACCACCACCACCACCACCACCACCACCACCACCACCACCACCACCACCACCACCACCACCTCCGCTTCCTCCGCCTCCTCCTCCTCTTCTTCTGCTTTCTTTT
>JAQHUG010000163.1:3874291-3902381 GCA_028555095.1 Dicrostonyx torquatus
GATTGGGTTGAAGATTAGATAAATGTAGTTAGTTACTTTCTTCTCTTGACTTGGCCAATTTATTGATTGCATAAGAATAAGCTAGTTGACTGAGATGGAGGGGGGAGGGCCTTGGGCTTCCCATAGGACAGGGTATCCTGCACCATCTTAAGGAAGCGGGGGAGGGCAGTGGGGTAGTGGGGGAGCTGGAGGGCCGGGAACAAGGGGAGTAAATGTAAATTTTTCTTTTAACAATAAAAAAAATCAGAAATATTGAGAAAAGGTCTTTAGAAACCTCTAAAATAACATCAATAAAGCTTTAATAAATTTAAAATAACATCAATAAATTTCACAGAAACTATCAAATGACACTTTTAGAAAAATGTGAAAATCACAGTAAAAACACTAAAAAATTAATAAAATAAATATTATGCTATATGTAGATCACAGTACTGTGTTGTCTCAAGAATGTATAGGAAGATTAAAAATTAACTGAAGAATTAAGTTAGCAAAGGTGATAAGACATTGACATTAAAACCACGAGGTTTTGGTTCACAATCCTGTCCTGTGCAGAAACTGTGAATGAAATACCTTTCCTTTTACCGAGTCAGCTAAAAATAGCGGTGAGCTCCTTAGGGTGAAAATGTATGGTAGGCAAACCTACCTTCCAGTTCTCCTGGCTTTGACTGATTTTGCCAGGTTTCTTCCTGGTTTGGTTTACCTTAGAGAAAATATTTTTAATAAAACAAAAACATGTGAATTCTTTCTCTGACCCTTTGAGTTATAAAACATCGAAAATGTTACTTGCTACTTTTACCAGGCAGAGCTGACTTTCTCAAGGATATCTAAATGATCCCTCTGAAAGTCACTCATGAAGAGAGTGTTCCAGTTCCAGTGATTGCTGGGAGGCCAGACATTGATTTACTGAGATTTTTTTTTTTTTAGTACTACAACAGCCTTGTGCCACTGCAGTGCAAGTTTGCTTGATATTTAAGGATGGTTGATTCAAAATATGAACCCTCTCCACCTTAAAACATAGTCTCTGTACTAGGTGGAGATTAAACCCTCTCTTCTCTAATGCAACTGTCCAGAGTAAGTCTCCCTTGCTTGCTTAACTTGACATTTAGGTTAAAATGGGCAGGTCAAAGATTTCTAAATATGACTCACTATTTTAATTCAGACTCTAATCCAGGCCATAAAACCCTACAGCCCGTCTACCTTCATTTTACATGAAAGTTCACCAAATGGTATTCACCTAATTAGGCTTAGAAATAAAGTGAACAGAAAACTATGAAATGCTGGTCAAGCAACGCATCATTATAAATGTATTTTAAAATTAATATAAACAATATATTAATAAACTTTTAACTGTTTTATACAATATTAAAATGAGTTTAATTTCCTAGATTGGTCCAATAATTTTTCCAAAACATCCTTGAAGCAAATAAGGCCCAGATGCAGGTACATTTTACAACACTTTCCAAGGAATATTAAAATTTTACTTCTATGAAGCTCAGCAAAACTGCATTTCTTTCCTGCTCAGTGGGATGACAAACTCAAGAAAATCAAGAGTTGTTAATAGCATAGCTCCTTATCCTAGAGACAGAAAATTCAAATTCTTGTGTCTATGAGTTTCATTATATGTGCTGAGTGCAAGTCTGTATCACCAAACTGTGGCTTCTGTGGAGGTCAGAAGACCACAGCCGGGTATTGGTATTAACTTTTCACCTTATCTGAGAACAGGGTTCTTTTTTCCCCAAATGTACTTTGTACTTCAGATGTCAACCCAGCTGGTCTCTCTTCTCGCTGATAGAGTGCTGGAACTCTAAATGGATAACTTCATGCTTACCTTCAGTGGATATCAGGCATGTGAGTGCAGGAACTCATATTTACACAGCAAGTACTGCAAGTTCCCACACTTACCTGCTAAGGCCAGGAAGAATTAAACCACACAAGTTGGAGGAGTTATAGCAAGCTGAGGCCGTGACAATTTTATTTGAGAACAATCATGCTTTTTATACCTCTATCAGAAATAGAATATAATGGCAATTGCCAGGATCAATAGAGTTGTAGCTGCCATGATCCAATGAACTTTGCAAGCTATACAGGGTACACAAGGCTAATATCTAAGATCAATTGTCCTGTCAAGTCTCCATGCTTTCTTGACTACTGAGGAAACATACAAAGAAGACATGTTTCCTCAATGCCTCACTGTCTAAGAAGGTGTATCAGTTCCATAGGAACAGGAAGGCACATTGTACCCCAAGAAGCTATGGATTCTAACCTGAAAAACCTCAAGGTAGCTAGTACAAGGCAAACTCCATGGTTCCCTGTAAAGCATTTTATCTCCTGAGCCATTTCGTTAAGTCTCAGAAGATTATTTTAAAGAACACCACAAATATATCTCTGAAAAATTCCTCTCATAGTATAAGCTGAATATGTTGTACAGATAAACCTTGAAATAGATAAACTGTGAAGTCCCACGTATACTGTTCACAGCTTTATGAGAAAGGCTCAAATACTTCTCATAATTCTTGCTGCTCCCTGTTGGTGGTGTGTGTGTGTGTGTGTGTGTGTATGTGTGTATATGTGTGTGATGTCCATGGTGAAGTATGTGCATATGTGCGCGTGTGTGTGTGTGTGTGTACATGTGTGTGTATGTGTTTATGTGCATGGTGAAGTGTGTGCATGTGTGTGTGTGTTTGTGTGTGAGGGTGAGACAGTAAATGCACACTGTAGAAAAGGGAAGAAGCAGCTCAGGAAAACTGCATTACTTTAAGTGCAAGGAAAAACTGCAGGAAACCAAAGAGGTTATTATTAAAAAGTACAAGATAGGCAATTTTGATACCAAGCAGCTGTGTAAATCTTTAATGCTTTCCTTAGCTTTGCAAGGTTCCTCAGCCTCAGCTCCCAGCAGCATGGGGGAAGGGTGCCCCAGATTTTCTTCCTTTGTTCACAATGTGCAGCTCTCTGCACTTGGTGGTAGTGACTCACAGCTGACAGAAATCTGTATATGGACATACCTTCCATCCCAAAAGTCAAACATGTTACCTCTCCTCAAGAAGAGTGGCTCATGGCATAAGAGAAAAAGATGTAACCTGAAGTTTTCACACAGGGACACCTACACAAAGGACTGTTGTCAGAATACACTGAGTCTTCCATTCTGTGGTTGTGAAACTTTACTGTTTATCACTGAAGTGAATTCAACAATACCTTCCTGGGATTCTGAAACTTGGTGATTACTCTGATACTCTCAAATGGGCTCATTTTTTACCTGTCCTATATGTTTTTGACTGTGTTGAATTCTATCAGAGGTCTATCAAACAGAGATAGTAGAAAGTTATACTCACAATTTTTTTACACTGAAAAAAAAAAGCTTTGTACAAATAGGCTTAGATTTTTTTTAAAAAAATCCTAATCTTCATGGCATAAGGGCTAGCTGAAGGGTTTCCCTCTCCTCACCCATCAGGAGAAATCTCTTTTTAATAATTAAAATAACTGGGCATGGTGGCCCACACATGCACTCATAGAATTTAGAAGGCAGATCCAATAAAATTCCAAGATCAAAGCTATCCTGGGATTTACCACCTTATTTCAATCCTTAATTTCTCCCTCTTTCCCTCTTCCTCTTCCACCCTCTCTCTTCTCTTTCTTAAATCATTTATTCATATTTAGGAAACAAAGACTTTCTTTCTAGCCTTTGAGGGCTTTTTGTCTTTCTCTAGTATACTTATCCCCATTTATAATTTTCTCTAGCTCTTTATCATATAAAGAAATGATTTCAATAAAGCCTTATCTGACAGTAAATTTTTTAACAATATATATCTAATTGTTTCTTTAAAACGATAAAAAACATTTAGGAGCATAGAATGTAAGTATTTGGAAGAATCCCAGAGTAAATGTAGTCTTGGCTTTTATATTTTAATATGGATATGATCTCTTGGGAGCACATCTCGATTGAATTCCAGATCAAATGCCCCTTGCAAGCCAGCATAGCATAGCAGTGCTTGGTTGCATATTAGATGACATAAGGGCTTCTGAGCAGCTTTTTAAAGAGCCCAAACTGAGAAATGCTGAATGTGCAAATGCCTTATTTGGTTGATGGAACCAGAATGCACAATCTAATTTAGGAATGTACAGTTAATCAGAGAGTCAGACTTGGAACAGGGCACCGACTCTCCAACTCATACATATACCTTTCCACAATATTTCTTCGTGCAAAAATAAGAGCTCCTTTTTTTCTGCTAATGATGTCAGAGTGAACAATCCTTATCCACATGACAGAACTTTCGTAAAGACTATGAACGTGTGTGGGAACACTGGCATTAATTACCAAGAGCTAATAACTAGCATCACAAATGGAATTCTGCAGTAGATTATTCTCAAACTGATTATAGAGAATTTTTGAAGTCTTGATTTACATTCTTGAAAAACATGAAGATATCAGCTGTGTTACCTCTACAGAGGACAATGTATTAGCTTTACATTAGTGGATGCTACTTTATTCAATTAGTCTTAAAACAGTCTCACATCTGCAGTGATACAGATAGCAAGACTTACTAAATTTCATGAAAACACTTAAGCATGAAAATAAAGTTCCATCTTTTTTTTTTGAACAAAAAATGTCAAGTCCCTAGAATCCAATTAGTAGCATATAATGGCTTAAAAAGATGGAAGGCACACAGGTACTATGAAATAATGAAGGATGGAGTTTCTACTTTAAAAAATATGTGTATGAGTGTGTGTATATGTGTGTGTGCATGCACCAGTGTATGCATGTGTTTGAGAGAAATTTCATTTTATTTCCTAACTTCTATTTATTTCCCAATACTACTTTTTAAAAGATCAGAATATATATTATATTTGTTGGTTTTCTCATCTTCCCAAATATTACACAATTGTTTGTAGAGAAATTGGCATTGTACATCAATTTTGCAATTGTTACAGTTGTTGACAATGGTAAGGACAGGTTGATAATATAAAAACAGATTACACAAATAGTGAATAAATCTCTTCCAGAGGAATCAGACCTTAAAGATATGATAGTGATTGTGTATAAAATCAGAATACAATTCAAGATATAAGTTAAAGACATGTGAATATAATTTTCAGCCAATATGCAACCCTAAATCAAGAAATCAGTGAGAAATGGCTACAAAAAACACCAGTTCTTCAACAGAAGTCAGATAGCTTGATAATGAATCTAGTCTGTCGAGAAATACTTAGGAAACTTATGGCTGAAATTGTCACTACTATAATGTCACATTCTTAGAAATTATAATTTATTTTCTTTTTTATTATTCATATGAGTCTATTTTTATATATTATTAAGAAGTATGGGTTTATCATTTATCGTATTTGAAATACTCTTATGTTTTTTGTTATTGAGTACTTACAACTAATGATACGTATATCTAAGTGCCTAATAAAATTTCAAGTTTAAATTATTTGTTTATTGTGTTATTCTGGAAGTTTTATACAAAATACGGTTTTGACAGGGCTATCAATATGAAAATGCTTAAGATGAGACTTGAGTTTAATCAAGGAAAAACAATAATTGTTCATAATTTGAACTGCCATTCAGATGCACATAGCTTGAGACTAAAGGAATGCTAGGAAAGGAGCAAGGAGAGAAAGGAATAAATATTCAAAATGAAAATGAATGTTTGATGATGGTTTCTAATCAAGCAAGGATGCTTAAAACTTTGTAATGAAGCCTTTCTAGAATTCTGATGTGTATATCTCTCATCATTTCAGTGATGGACACATGTGTGACTATTCCAAGTGCAGCACACTGGTAGTAATGATCTCAAGCTTAGAGCACATTCCTGTAAGCAATCAATCACTCAGGATTTCAAGTGAATGACAGTTCATTTTACCAGAAATGTAGGTTTGCAATAATGGAAAAATTTAACTAGGAGGTACTCTACTCGACCAGGTTTGTGGGGAGTGAAGTGTTTTCAAGTCTTTGGGATAAGCACATCTTTATTTGTTAGTAATGATAAGAAAACTTGAGCAAGCCCAAAGGCTACAGATTCTATATAATTGTAAATCAAGGAATAACATTGAACTCTATCAAATATTGCTTGAGTGACCTAAAAAAATAAGGTCTTCTCTCTTGGAACTATTCATCATTTTATATACAAGTGAGCATAATTGACTCTGCGTTCTCAGTGGTGTATGTGAAGTAAGCTACTGCAGAAACTGAACTTGTTTATATTTCTTATTTCTATCCTAGGTTTTAAATATCTCCAAAGATATAATAAATTGGTGCATGAAAATATATTGGACACGGTTTGCCTTTCTCTATAGGGCAAACTGGTCCAATAATGTTATTCTAAAATCATCTTGCTTAAACATCCAAAGTGCTGGGACTGCAGCTGTGCACCACCACTCTAGGCTTTTAAGAACTTAGTTTCAAAAACCTAAATCCAAGTTATAATAAAATTTTCTACACATACAAGATAATTTTGCAGGTTTCACTTTTCTTCCTTTTTATTTACAGTGCTCAAATTAATTGATTCAGTAAGCTAAGAGAAAGAAAATGTGAGCAGATGGTTCAGCACTAGATTTCTGAGACTAGGGGTTTTTTTCAAGGTTTCTTGGCAGATTAAGAGGATAACCACATGTTCTAAATTTAGGCAAAAAAAATATTAATACAAAAAGAAAAAAATGTTATTTGTATAGTTATAAAAAGACTTGTAGATGTATTATGGTTAAGAATAATATCAAAATTTTTATACATGACAAAAACTTAATGGAAGCATAAGCTATAAAAGAATGAATAGATTGTGTGTTAAAAGCAGAGGCTGCTGTGTGAGGCTTTCCTGGATTGAGATATGAGTCTTGGACTGATACTTAGATTAGAGCCTAGGAAATGATTTAGTTTGAACATAAACCTGCAAATGTGGAGCAAAATAGTTGAATCAATGAAAGTTAGATTCTACTAAAAGCCAAAATACTTAATTTATTTTAATAAAAGGGTAGATCTAGAACCAAGAAATTATATAGTATAGTCATAATTACCTCTGCCAAAATTATAAAGGCACATACTGAGAACATGATTGAGAACTTTTGTGTGGAAGTTTAATGATGAGATTTTACATGCAATAATGCTCTCCTTCCTACTGAGATAAAATATGAATGACAAAATATTTAATTATTCTTGATCTAGGTGATCATCTTTATTTGGCAAAGGTAGTGTGTGTGAGAACCTGCATGGTCCTTCTAACAAGTCATTTTTCTTCCAGAAATAGGTCTGTCAGTCACCCAAGGTCACTTACTCTAGATTCTAGAATCTGTTCAACCTCTTTCTTTATAAACATAGGCAGTGTTGCAAGAGGGGACGGCTGCTGTTTTCCCGGCACCTGAGAAAAATGTGGGCCCTTTTGTTCCCAGTGCCTGGCTCTCGGCCAAGGCCACTAGTTTATGCCCGGAATGATTACACACAGACTGTATTCATTTAAATTCTGCCTGGCTCATTATCACTAGCCTCTTCTTGACTAGCCCTCACATCATAATCTAACCCATTCCTAATAATCTGTGTCACCATGAGGTGGTGATTTACTGGAAAATTCTAACCTACATCCATCTCTGGCCAGAGCATCATAGCATCTGGCACACTTCCTTCTCTCTAGCCTTTCATTCTTTCTACCCCTCTCACCTAAGGGCTGTGTCCTCTCCTATTGGCCAGGCAGTCCTTTATTCAACCAATGAGAGTAACCCAAATACAGAAGAACCCTCCTACAACAAGGCAGATAACAAAGGATGACACACTGCTCTATTTAATATCTTTTCTTGTGGAAAAAACAGATTTTTTGTAGGGATTCACACAATTACAATGTCTTCAAATATTTCACTGATAATCCTTGTCTATGCCATCAATTCTATGTGGAGAAATGGTTATACTAAGAAAGAGGAAATATGTATAATTGAGATACCTCAGGGAGACAACAGTTCAGTAACTCACACTAGTTAAGTTAGTGCTTCCTTCAGCAGTATTACTCCTTTCTTGCCATCTTCTTTTAAACAATACAGTGAAGTCAAATATTGGAAAAAAATTGGAAAGTATTTAAGAAAAAGGATATTGAGATGAATGTGTTTATAAGTATTCTATCAGCCCCTTCTTTATGTTAAGCTGTTACTTTCAAAAATGTGATCTTTGGGCCTTCTTAGTTTGGAATTTAGAAAACTATGGCTTTATTATTTACTGTGAATATTTTTTCTTTTATATATGATTTGTATACTTCTGTTACATTTATGTATCTATTGTTATGTCTATGTGTGTGAATGGGGCTAGTTTGTTAGCCTGTCGTGTGTATGAGGAGGCTAGAGAACACGTGAAGGAAGTTGGTTTTCTTTTATCATCAGTTCAGGGGTTGAACTCTCGTCATTTTTGGTGGCAAGCTCCTTTACCCACTGAGCAATTTCATTGGCCCTGATTTATATTCTTCTAAAATATTTCCTTACTCATGCTCTAATATAGTTTCTGGACTTTTAATATCTCCTGTATATTATATTATATTATATATATTATATTATATTGGTTTTGGTTTAGCCTTTTATATTTATTGAGGAGAATGTGGCCTACTTAATTTGTTTATATTCCTAGAGTTAACTTGTGGTACATCTCATGTTATAAAGTCTTACATTTTATATGTCTATAGGTATTATTATGGTTAAAACTTTATAAGGTACAAATGAAACTTTGCTCAAATCTGGTCCTTTCTCTATTAATTTAATTAATGTGTCTGTTTGAAAAACAATCAAAGTATTTAATTTAATAAAATTTTATATAATTGATTTCTCAGTTTATTCAGAGTGAATGTTAGAGGTAATTATGAACATTAGCATGCTAATTTGAGGGTGATTGTGTCATGTATTTATAGTTACTTAGTGTTTCAAGTAGAATTTATAAATATAATTATGATGAACATTATTTCTCTATTAATTAATGTAGAATTTTAAATGGATTCTGTACTTTTGGGAACTTATTAATAAGTTTTAAAATGGGATATATATATATATATATAATATGAAAGCATTTGAAAGTTTAAAACTTAATATAAAATTATGGACTATTTGGCTGTGAAATATAAATTTCACTGAATCTCTGTGTCTGTATTCTCATTCTCCTATATAATAGGTAAGTCAGTTTTTCTAAGGCAGAATTTAGTGTATCATATCTGATATCCCTTAATGCTTAAAGCATACATTGCAAAAATAATAATGTAGAAAGCAAGATATATTATTGTCTTTCAAAAAAATGAAAGAAAGACACAATCAACATCAAATAAATAAAACTAAGTTTATGGGTCATAGAATGAGAATTACCTAAAAAACAAAGAAGGTGAGAATCGGGAGAGGAGGGATGAAAGGAAAAAACAAGAAAGAAAAAATGAATACAGAGAGAGAGAAAAAGAGAGACTGAGAGTAATTGGATTTGGATACTTTTATAGAAAACAGAAACTTCATTATGGGTTTATTACATATGTAGCAAAGGGAAGTGTGATGATGAAATTTTTACAACCTATCTCTTTGTTTAGTCTTGCAACAAATATTCACATTATTTCATACCTAGTGTTATTGTTGTTTTTCATAGTAACAAAGACAACTACTAATTTTCATTGTTACAACTGAACATAATAAATGATTTTAAACACAATATTAAACTATTTTTAAATGGGGTCTTCAATTTGTCACAGTATAATCTGGAGAAATCATATATTTGTCATGTGGAATAAAATTAGATAGAAATTGTTGGGTAGTGTTGTGGCACATGCCTTTAATCCCAGTACTCAGTAGGCAGAGGCAGGCAGATCTTTGTGAATTTGAAGCCAGCTTGTTCTACAAAGCAAGTTCCAGGAAAGCCAGGACTGTTACAGAAAGAACACCTGTCTTGAAGAACAACAACAAAAAAAAAATTAAAAATTTAAAAAAATACAGAAATTGAAAAACTGCTAGACACCTCAGGCTTACAACTCACAGGTAAAAAAATACACTCATAAGCTAGTTCAAGATTATAAAATGAGCCATGTATTTTGATTCATTAAAATTATATCACACTGGTTGGAGAGGTGGCTCAGTGGTTGAGTGTGCTTGGTGCTCTTGCAGTGGACCCAGTTTCCGTACCTAGTACCCACGTGGTAGTTCACAACCATCCCTAACTCCGGTTCCAAGACATTCAGTCCCTTCTGACCTCTGCAAACAGCATGCATGAACATGGTACACATATATGCATGCAGGCAAAACACATAGAATAAAATGAATACATCTAGTAAAAATTAAAGTCATTTCATAAAAGCCAGGTGGTGTTGGTACACACATTTAATTTCAGCACTAGGGACTAAGAGGCAGGTGTGTCTCTGTTAGCTCAAAGCGACCCTGGCCTGCAGAGTAAGTTCCAGGACACGCTCCAATGCTCCACCAACAGAAAAATCTTAAACAAACAAATCAAAATCATATGACACAATTTTGTGTACTAACACTAGCTTAATGATGCACCTTTCTACCCTTAGTTCAGTTACCTATTCAACTGGTATAAAACAACTTCATTTTTAAGTTTTTATAAATGTTCTATCATATCTACTTATTGTCCCCTTGATGCTTAGAAATGTGAAAAAATGGCACATTGTATGTATTTATGTGTCTACTATTAACAGTGACATTATGATTGTGAATACCTTAAATGTTTGTGTGTTTATTTAATTAAAAACAGGCCTTTAAATACATTGTGCTTTTTTTTGTCCTATTGGTCTTTTGCTTATATATTATATTTTCCTATTTTATGGATTTGGTGTTGGAGGGAGGCTTCTTGTTGGTCTCAACCACCCTTTTAGCTTAGACCCAAAATAATTACAGAGAAATTGTATTAATTAAAGCACTGCAAGGCTCATTAGTCTTAGCTACTTATTGGCTAACTCTTACATAGTAATTTAATCCATTTCTATTAATCTGTGTTTCTCTGCATGGCAGTCGTTTACCGGCAAAGTTTCGGTTGTCTGACTCTGGTGGCAGCTCCACAGCTTCTCTCTGACTCTGCCCTTCTTCCTCCCAGCATTCAGCCTAGGTTTCCCTGCCTACCTAAGTTTTGCTTTGATTTATGTTCAAATCTGTTCCTTTATTAATTAATAGTAATCAAAGCACAGAGATGGGCTCCCACATCATTTTGGTGTTTTTGTATATGTTTATTTTTATTTTCAATTCTTTGTTATTCTGATATTTAGAGTATTTGTTTTCTAAGAGGAAGAAGAAAAAAAGATTAGGGAGTTGGGTGAGTGAAGTTTTGTGAGGATCAGAGAGGAGTTTGGGGAGAGACAGCCATGATCAGAATAAAGTATATGAATTTAAGTCAAAACCATAGGCCATACAATTTGCATTTAACATTATAATGAATCAAACAAAAATCTCAAATGAGTAGTTCAGAATATTTTTATATGATTGAATTAAGAAACCTATGTTAAAGACCCATGAACAGTCACACAGTAAACAATAGTTGCAAACTAGAAAGAAAGATAGGAGGCTAGTTAAATGAGGTGTAAGTACAGGAAAGAATGACAAAGAAAAGGCATTTGAAGCAAAGGGAAAGAAAAAACACAGAAATTGGGATAAATAAGAAGTGATTATGACGTAGATAGCATTTATCTAAGTAGAATTTGGCAAATATATGGTAAAATGTAAAGCTAAATGAGATTGGGAGCAGTTTGTAAGAATTTGAATTATGTTTGTCTTTTGAGTAGAATTTATCCTATTGTCTGTGATAGGTAGCATAGAGCTTACATATAATATAAGATAGGTATATTATAATAACAATTTATAGTATGGATTGTGAACTAATTAGATGAAAGATGAGCAAAAGAAAACAGAGAAAGATGATTCTTAATTGTTTGTGTGGGTAGACTAATATGATGAAAATATTTATGAATGAAGCAATAGCTATAAGGCAATCATCATGTTTTACAAGAAAAAAGATTATAGGAACAATACAATGTTTGTTAAATTTTAGATGACAGTATTAAATATGTTCCAAGTGCTTCAAGAAAAATATCACAAAAATATATTTGAAATTTTTCAAAAACGTCATTGTGGTGATATTTATATTATTCTTTTGAAAACATAATATGTTTGTATATCTTAAAGGAAAAGAAGTTATTATAAAAATATGCCAATTGTCAACAATCTGATATTTAATCAACATTGTGTGAGAATTTCCCACTGCCAGAAACTGCAGAGGAATGAGGATCTTGAGATTTAAAGGCCTAGTGTAAAATTTCCTTCCTTTATGTTAAAGATCTGCACTTTAGCTACAAAATTAATATTTCATTGTCATGTTTCCATTATAATGGAAACCAAAGACTTTCTGAGAAACACCAGCATACTTTGAAATTTATACTCTACTGTCCTAGAAAATATGCTAAGTGTGAACCTTTACATACATAACCTACCAAAGTGAAAACAAGATGAAGTAAATAACTCACACATATTTATAGCAAACAATAAGACCTAAACAATATTATAAACCTCCAAACTCAAACTCTCAAGGGCCAGTTGGATATAGTATAATATTCTGCTGACTTTGAAAGAAGAAATAACACATAAACTTCAAATTGAAAAGACACTAACATTTCCAAACTATTTTTTACAACCTTTCTGTTTTTTTTAAAGAGGGAAGAATTTTTAATATTATTTAGATATCATTTCTTTCATTTATTTTATATACTAATTTTATATACTAATCACTTTCCCCCTCTCCTTGTCTCCTGTCCTCTCCCTTTCCCTATCTTCCCCATCTGTTACTCAACATAACACATCAATTTGGGGCAGGACCAAGTTAGGTAGGCCCTTATGTAGAGGTAATCCAGCACGGGAAACAAGTTACCAAAAACCAGCTAAGTACTAGGGAGAGGTCCTGCTCTCACAGTTGGAAGCCTTAATAAGAGACCAAGTATATAATTGTTACACATCTGCAGGGGGAGTCCTTCTGGGGGTTTCCCTGACCCAGGTTTCTCCCTAACCCCAAAATGACACCATTAAGTGTATGCTTTTGTTATCCCCCATCTTGCCTCTAACTGGCATGCTCACCCAGAATGTCCAAACTGCACCTTTTAGTTCCCATCCCTCCAGCCCCCTAACCATGAGGAATCATACCACAAGCATACTTGCTCAACTATATTTACAACAGCATTATTTGTAATTGCCAGAGACTGGAAATAACCTAGATGCCCCTCAACCAAAAAAAAAAATGGATGAAGAAAGGTTTACTCCATCTGCACAATGGAGTATTACTCATCTGCAAAAACAAGGATCTTCAAGCAAATAGATGGAAATTAAAAACCATCATTCTGAGTGAGGTAATCCAGACCCAGAAAAATAAAATAGTTTGTACTCACTCATAAGTGGCCATTAGGTGTAAAGCATAGATTAACCAACCTACAACCTATAGCCCCAGAGAATCCAGAAAATAAGCAGCACCCAAAGAGAAATGAATGACTTTCCCTGGGAAAGATAAGTAGAAAACAATCCTATATTATGAATAAAACCAGGAAAGGATACAGTGGGGGAAAAATCCCTTAACAAAGTTCAACTTTCCTTTAGGAAGAAATTAATTAAAGACTAAGGATAAAACATATTAATGACAATTTACAGCAAGCCTACAGTCAACATTAGCATAAGTAGAAAAAGCTCAAAATATTTCCACTAAAATCAGAAACAAGATGAAGATATCCACCATATGCATACCTATACAATTTAGTACTTGAAGGCTTGGTTAGACCAATAATAAAATGAAAGGAGAAGAAGATGCAAATAGGAAGAAAAGAAATTGATGTAGCTTTACTTGCAGATGATATGATTTTATACAAAAATAAACCCTAAAAACAACACTAGGAAATTTCTACAGTTGATAAACACTTTTAGAAATGTAGGAGTATACAAAGAATAGAGAAACCCCTGTAGGGTGAAGGCATGAGTCTGGAACCTCCCAGGGATTAGGCCTAAGCCAGGACCTCTGCTGGTCTGGACATGAGTTGAGGACCCCTGATGGAGTAGGCAGGAACCAGAGACCTCTGCAGGTCCAGGCGTGAGTCTGGGACCTTTGAGGGAGTAGACTGGAGCCAGAGACCTTTCCTGGACCAAGCCCAAGCCAGGGACATCCACGGGAGTGGAGCCAGACGAGGGACATTTACAGAAACAGGACTGAGTCAGTGACCTAAGCTGGAGCTGGCCTGAGACACCAAACTCCAAGAGCTGGTACAAGGAAGCAACCGCTGAGGGAGTAGGTCTGAGCCAGGACCTCTGTGGATCTGAACAAAAGTCTGGGTTCTCCAAGGGAGTAGGCAGAAACCAGAGACCTCTGTTATTCCAAGGCAAAATTCAGAACAGCAGAGGGAGTAAGCATGAACCAGGATGTCTGCTAGAGCAGGGCCAAGGTACCAACCCAGCAGAAAGAGCCCCAAGAAAGCAATATCTGTGGGAGCAGGCCTGAACTCTGGTAGTGCAGAGCAAACCCCAATAGTACTGAGCAACTTCCAGGAACACAGAGTGACCAGTGGGGTGACTGGAACCATGTCCCTGACTGCACCATAAGGAACAACCATCTAAGCCTTGGATCTACTGGCACCTAGAAGATTGATTACCAGAGTCACAGACAGCCCAAACTACACTAATCAGATGAAAAGGTGAGTAGACATGGTAAGAACACTCACAACACTACAAAGACCAACATGACACCAGTAAAAGCTAGTGACCCTACAACAGCAAGACTTGAATAACCAAATATAGATGAAGCAGAAGAAAATGTCTTCAAAATAAATTTAGGAGAATGTTTGAGGCCCTTAAAGAGTATATAAAAATTTCCTCAAAGAAATGGAGGAAAAGACAAATTTTTAAAAAAAGGAAGATATCGACAAATCCCTTAAAGAAAACAAAAAAATAACCTAATCAAGTATATAAAAGAAAATATTTAAGACTTAAAAACTGAAATAGAGATAATAAAAAATGTACAAGCTAAGGAAATTATAGAAACAGAAATCATGAAAAAACAATCAGGAACCACAAATGCAAGAATAAACAGCAGAATAAAATATATAGAAGAAAGAATTTAAAGCACTGAAGCTACAGTAGAGGAAATAGACCCATCAGTCAAAGAAAACATTAAATCTAACAAAAGTTTAACCCAAAATATCCAGGAAATATGGTACACCATGAAAAGACCAGACCTAACAATAATAGGTATAGAAGAAAGAGAAGATGCTCAACTCAAAAGCACAGAAAATATATTTGACAAAATCATAAATGAAAAGTTTTCCAACCTAAAGAAAAATATGCCTATGAAGATACAAAAAGCTAAATAGACTGGGTCAAAAAATTAAAGCCCCCTCACCACAATATTCAAAACATTAAACATACAGAGTAAAGAAAAATTATTAAGAGCTGCAAAGGAAAAATGCCAAGTAACGAAAAAGACAGAACTCTCAGAATTGCACCTGACTTCTCAATGGAAACAATGAAAGCCAGGAGGTTCTTGTCAAGCGTTATGCAGACCTTAAGAGACCATGGATGCCAGCCCAGAATACTATACCCAGCAATACTTTCAATCACCATTGAAGGACAAAACAAAATATTCCATGACAGGATCTGATTTAACCAATACCTAGCCACAAACCCATTCCTACACAAAGTACACTTACAAAAGGAAATTGGAAAACTCAACCAGAGGAAGTTGGCTACATCAACAACAAAAAAAAAAGCCAATTGAGGATCTCACAGCAGCAAATCCCAAAGAAAGAGAAAACACAATGAAACAACATCATCGACAACGAAAACTAAATTAACAAGAGATAGCAATCACTGGTCATTAATATACCTTAATATAAATGTATTCATCACACCCATACGAAGACTCAGGTTAACAGGTTGGATACAAAACAGAATCCATGCTTCTGCTATACAAGAAACATACCTCAACCTCAAAGACAGACATCGCCTCAGAGTAAATGGTTGGTAAAGAAATTTCTAATCAAATGAACCTAAGAAACAAGCTGGTGTAGCTATCCTAATATCAAATAAAATAGACTTTAAACTAAAATCAATAAAAAGAGATGAAGAAGGACATTTCATATTAGTCACAAGAAAAATCCATCAAGAGGAAATCTCAATATTGAACCTCTATGCCCTAAATACAAGGAAACCATCATATGTAAAAGAAAGACTTCTAAAGCTTAAATCACACATTAATTCCCCTCCCACTAGTAGCGGTAGACTTCAACACTCCACTCTTACCACTGGACAGGTCTGTCAGAAGAAAAAATTAACAAAGAAATAAGGGAATTAACAGATGTTATGACTCAAATGGACTTAACAGACATCTATAGAACATTCCATCCAAACATAAAAGAATATACCTTCTTCTCAGCACCTCGTGTAAACTTCTTAAAAATTGATCACATACTAGTTGTATGTTGACAAACCTCAACAAATACAAAAATATTGGAATAACCCGTGTATCCTTTTGGATCACCATGGCTTCAAATTAGAATTCAACAGCAACACTAATTCCATAATTAATCAATAAAAAATCAATAAAAAGAAAACAACCATAGCCATTCTATGTAGAAGTGACAAAATGTAAAAGAATTCAGAGAAACAGTAGCCTTCATAATACCTTCAAAAGGGAAAAAACAATCATCTTCAGATTTACTGAAATCCCTAGCAAAAATCCAAGAAAATTCTTCACAGAACTTAAAAGGACAATTTTATCTTCATATGAAAACATAAAAACTCCAGAATAGCTAAAAATAAAATAAAATATAACTCAAAGAACTGATGTAGATATCACAATTTCCAATCTCAAATTGTATTGCAAATTTCATTGCAGAACTATAGTAATAAAAACAGCATGATATTTTATAAAAATTGATACATTGATCAATGCAATCAAATTGAAGACCCATACATATGTCCTCATACCTATAGTTAACATATTTTTAACAAGGAATCCAAAATTATAGTCTGCATAAAAATACAGTAACTTTAGCAAATGTGAAATTCAATGGTTGAATGGCAAAGATTTCACTCTTTACAAAACTAAACTCCAAATAGATCAAAGATTTCAAATGAGACAGAGTACCCTGAATCTAACAGAAGAGAAAGTGGGGTTAATAGAATTCATTGGTATAGAAGACTATCTAAACAGAACATCAACAACACAGACACTAAGACCAACAATAAATAAATGGGACATCATAGAATTAAAAAGAAAACTTCTATATGGCAGAGGAATTCATTGCTCGGTCCACCACTTATTCCTACATTTAAGACATGGTTTATGCACAAAAGTTTTGCTTAGTATTATAAATTTGTCCAAAAGCCATTACTAGCAGTTCATAGGCCCCTCAAATATACCTGTGTTTTTCTGGGTTGAGAAATGAAACTTCCTTCTAAAGTCGTATGTTTGTATGCAAATTTTGGTACTACTCTCAGACTTTAATATCTGTACATTATCTACTATCTCACTTACTTTGTTACCTCTAGATATTTCAACTTAGATTAAAACAAATACACTTTTAGGCTGAGTACCACTTCTCAAAGAAGGAATTCATAACTTGCCAAATTCCTAGAAATAATGACTTAGCCATATATAATATATTATATTATATCCCTCGCCCCAAGTTCAGGGAATATTATGGAAGATTGATCTGGTTTAAGAGTTTAAGAATAAGAGTTCAGAGATGACCAAGGCCTAATCATGACTAGTAAGCAGGACACAGTCTGGGTTCCATTCCCACTCATTAATTCACAGCTAATATAGTGATTTGTGCAAGTTCTCTCAAGACCAAGGCAGTCACCCTTTCAGCCTTGTGGGTGCTCATGAGTCCTAAATCTCTTTTTTCTTACCTGTAGAACTATTAACATTAGACGACTCTTTGAGGAAAGTGTCAGTTTTCAGTAATGGTGTTGCTCCTGATAGGTCAACCATGTTTCCATAGATTGTCCCACACCTTGAACTATATAGGCAGCAAATTAGACTATATATAATACTTAATACTATATTAAAATATTATATTAAATAAGTTAGAACCATATATGTAGAAACCATTGAAATTCAGAGGAAAGAAGCAAAGAAAAATGCCACTAGAAAAATATGATACGTAAGTTTTAAGCCCATGGATAAGCATTTATTAAATAAATTAATGTTTAAGAAAAATTAAATCATAGAAGATAATGCCTTATAAAAAGATACAAGTATGAGATTAAAAACAGGGTAAGTGATGTAAATGTGTAACTATTTTATCTATGTTTAAATTTATGGAAGTAAGAAAGACAAGGCTATCCTTAGAGTCTAGAATACATTGCTGGTAAATGACAGATACAGAAAGGAAGATTTTGGCCAGGGTTATCAGTGTGAGTTTACTTCCTTCAATTCACATGTGGCAAGAAACTACAGATGGCTACAACCAACACTATGACCTCTATATGTGAGTTATATAAGAAGTATATACTCAAGTGTCCATGCATTCATGCACTTGCATTCACACACACAGAGAAGAATATAGAAGATATGAAGTGCTAAAACTAATATCTTAGATTGTATAATCATTCACAATCAGGAAATATTTCTCCAAAGAACTGTGCACTACTAAACTCACATCAAAGGAATATGTGAGATGGATCACAGAATAAAAGAGGAATGAGAACAGCAGCTAGTATTCTGTTGTAATCATTCAGCTATCTAAGCAATCTAGAATAAATCAATGACTGTGGATAAAAGATCAGAATATTAAATCACAAGGAATATTGCAGCATTGTGAACTTACTTGAAGTGAGTAACAATAAAAACTTGAAAGTCACAACAACTATGCCATGAAGTACTGTTGAGCTATACTTAATAGTCTATATCTTTGAAAGCACTAATAAAATTGGTTTGGTGCTAATGTCTTACAGTACAATCATGGCTCCCAGGCTACACTGTTTACCATGAGCTCTGCATCCACCAAAGAGAGGGGGGGTGCTCAAAAGAGGTGGTCAATCTTTAGTAATTTTTAGATGTTAGGTACTCAGAGATTCTCAGCATGTTAGTGTGTATTTGAGAATAGTTTGGTTTGAAATTAATTTTATATGACATAGTCTATATTTATTTTGGGCACTATCAGAGTGGGAAGTGCTAATCAAAGTAAATAGTAATTTTTGACTGTGATTTAAGATGCAGCATGTAGATGGTGTTGCTAGCAAGGCAATCATTGACTCATGCTACACAAACTAAAACAACACAGACCTACAATAAACAGTTGCTTCAAAATCACTACTATGAAGTGTTGAGAGCTTCTGTGGGAGTATACAGCAGGTAACAACCAGTGTTCAGCAGGCTGGCCCACCAGATGAATGGCTCTGTGTTAGGAATTACTACTAGGCAATGTTCATGTGTTCACTGACTGAGGAAACCAGTTGTTCCTCTTTATAATTTCTCTCATGTGAAACTTTATTTCTTCCCTAAGACCTGCTATAGATGTTTCTCACCCCCTATATGCTTCCCTTCTGTATGTATTCCACCTATTGAACACATATATAACTGTGGATGGTCAGGGAGATAATTTCTTTTTAATCTATAAAATTTTGCTGCATAGAAATAACACTAAGGTATTTTTCACTATTTAGACTAACATAGGAAATTAATACAACTTTCAGCCACATAACAGATAACTTAAGACTTCAGAACATATTCAAAGCAAATTGTTTGCCTCTGGAGACAAATATCTGGTTGCCCTTAGAGAAAATACATGAGGTCCTTTTCCCAGGTGTTGTTTATTGCCTTAGCAATAAGATAAAAAGGTCAGAACTTGAGAAAACTTTTGTTGACCTAATTCTGTTAACAAAAACATGACCTTTTGCATATAGTCCCAGCCTCGGTTTATGCTACAGGCTCGAAGCTCAGCCCATTAACTGTTTTCTTTCTGAGAACCCTTACCAACTTTGAGCTACAGGCATGGCTCAGAGTTACTCACTGGCCAGTCAATGTGATCTTCCTAACCTAAGATAAACTATGTGACTCACCATATGTTATGAGAATGGATGGGTTCCTGAAAATTTAAAATATAATTGCTAGGCTGTGAGAAGAGATGTGGTGTAAAATGACGCAGCTGTGTACAGCTATGTAAGAGCTGTACAGAGAGTGAGTGTGGATGTGTGTGTGTTGAATGAAGGATGTTTGTGATGTGCATAGAGAGAAATGTGAGAGATGAAGAACAAGGACTGTGGGAGAGCGAAAGAGTCAGAAAGTGAGTGAGTAAAGAGTGAGTGAATGGTGTAGAAGAAATGTGTGTGTGTGTGTGAGAGAGAGAGAGAGAGAGAAAGAGAGAGAGAGAGAGAGAGAGAGAGAGAGAGAGAGAGAGAGAGAGAGAGAGAAATAAAGAAGGAGAGAAGAGAGAGAAGAGAACTGTGTGAAAGAGCTACTGCCACATAGAGGAGCTGTGCCTGGGAACTGTAAAAAATTTGTATGGTGAGAGTTATGTAAATGAGATGTATAGCTGTGACTGTGTGAAGATTTGTACCTGTGTGCAGACAAGGAAGATGAAGTAGTGTAGAAAATATATGTAACTGTGTAGGGAGATATATGGTCATGTAGGAGAGAGATGCATTATGTAAATGTGTGTGTGTGTGTGTGTGTATAAAGAATATAGCTGTGTGGAGACAGAAAATTTCTCAAAGAGGATTATTTGAGATGAAGCAAAACAGAAAGTTACCATTAGAAAACATGTTTTCTTATTTTTTCCCCTCAGATAGTTAAATTTTAGCCTTCAGATAGATAAAAACTCTTTCCTAAGCCCTCACTACTCTGAAATCTTTTTGCTACACTGGTGTTAACTGAAGGCTGACTACCCAGGCTAGAGATAATTAAGTAACAAGTTCTCATCATTTAATTACATTCTACAAATTACAAAAAAGGAATTTCACCCTATTATATCTGAATGGAAATTTACATTTTAAAGATGAAAAGTTCTTTTAAAAGCTGTATGTAGCATTTTATTAGTATTTAAGTTTCTCTTTCACACTTGTTGAAGCCACCTTTGTGTTTGGAGATAATGACATATTATACTGACTTTTTCAGAGTTACTGTAACAAAATCATTGTGCATATAAATAATAATCTTATTGTGATAGAAAAATGCAGCAGTGCTGGACATGTTGCATTTAGAGAGCAATAAACACCATTTTATAGTTGTCAAATTAACAAAGATATGGCTAGCTTCTTGGTTTAAATGGTTTTAATCACCAAGAATCTCTCTTTTGGATGAATTTTGTTTAAGTGATTTATTTTCATTCATGAACAAATACATATAAAAGCATAGACCATACAATCTCTTGTGAGGAATATATGAATATGAATGACACCCATAGGCTCAGTACGTCATTACCTGGTCCTCAGTAGGTAGAGCTGTTTGGGAAGGATTATGAGATACAGTCTTGTTGGTGGAAGTATGTTAGTGAACAAAGATTGAGGTTTCAGATGACTCACCTTATTTCCAGTGCTCTCGCCCAGTCTCCTGGTCAAGGATCAAGCTGTGAGTTCTTTGTGGCTCCTTCACTCACCATCATGGAATCTTTACCTCTGAAATATTTTCTTTCATAAATTATCTTGGTCATGGTACATTATCTTGCCAACAAAAAAAAATGACATAACTTGGTACTAAGGGATGGGCTATTTCTGTCAGGCCTGACCATATTGTTTTTGGAGAAATATGGTAGATATAGGGATTCGGGATTGTGAAAGTGTTTGAAAACTCTAACTGGGGCTTAACCGTTCATCCGATTATGACCATGGAAGAAAATAATGCTAAAAGTAATGTGGATTGTTGAAACTGAGCTAATGATGTTTCAGATGGTAACAATATTAACAAGAGGGTTAGGGACAGTTCTTGTGACATTTTGTCAATAATATGTGTTGTGTGATGTTTTGTTTGTGTTCTGACAAATAAATCTTGCTTGGGGATCATAGGACGCAGTTTGCTTGTAGTTAACCATAGAGGTAGGCAGTGGTGACATACACATTTGATCTAGGAGGAGGAAGCAGGAAGGTCAGGAGTTCAGGAACACCCTGAGCTGTAGGAGATTAAACCAATACAAAAAAGTAACAGAGCCTGGTGGTGGTAGCTCACACCTTTTACCCCAGCACTTGGTATTTCATGCCTTTGATCTAAGCACTTGGGATCTCATGTCTTTGATCCCAGTACTTGCAAGGCACATGTATTTAATCCCAGCATTAGGGGCACAGAGACAGGAATATACGTCAAGTAGAGATAGGATCTCCACCATTCAGTCTGGTGATTCAAGAATGCCACCCATTCCATCTGAAGATTCTTAGAGGTAAGAAGTGACTGTGGCTATTTCCTTGCCTCTCTGATTTTTCAACATTTATCAGACTCTGAGTTTTTATTGATTAAGACTAATTAGACCCATGCTTCAAATATGTCTATGTTTTGCCCTTTTCTTAAGACTCTATCAGAGACTGAGTTGAAAAGTAATGGGCTAAATTCATTGGTTCAAGGGATGTCAAAACAGCCAGTTGACTCTCTTACTGACAGAGTTATTAATGATAATGGTTATTAATGATCACTTTTATACATATCTACAATAAGGAAGAGCAGGTGGGACAAAATAGATACAAACCATACAGTCAGAGGTGAAAATTCTTCAATGAATTTTCATGTTGGAACCAAGTCTAATGATAAAAGGGATGAATAAAGTAAAAGAAGGTCTGATCCAAAATCTAATAACGTGAGGAGTGACTTCAAGGCAAGACAGTTCTGAGCTTAGCTTTCAATTTTTTTTGGAGGAAAAGACCTAAGACATTTTTTCCACCTAAAAAGCAAAAACTAACAGTACCACAAATGCGATTCAATGGAACCTGAAAGTATTCCAACTAGGCAGCCAAACTTGTCAGCATCCTTCCAATGGTCTTTAATTTAGAGTTATTGAGAATACATAAGTAATTAGGTTGTGACTATTGGATCTTCTTCAAAGGTTAAAAAGAGCTACGGAAGGCAAGAACTGTCTGAGTTCAGTCAGACAGTTCAGGAAAGCCCACAAAGTTCAAGAAATTCTGAGAGGCCCACGTGATGTGAAAGTGAAAGCTGAATTGTACTGAAGATGGTGGAAGAGCCAGAGCCATGAATTTATACCTAGGAGTGATGGATACAGGAGCAGAAGCAGCCTGAGAGTGAGCAAGTGCCCCAGAGCTGAACGAGCCGACCCTTCTAAGTTCTTTGACATCAGGGAACATAGAGCTTTAGGATTCCTCTTGATTAATTCAGTATTTACATATTTTATTCCAATTCTCCTCTTTTGTAATGTAAAAACATCTAGCAGTATATGTAGGAAATACAGTTTCCTTTTTGATTTTACAAAAGCTTAAAATTAGAGATTTTCTTGAGTCTCAGATCATTTTCTTAAGTGGACTAAATTCATTTTCAAAATACTCATGAACCTATGGGTATATTAAGTAGGGCAGAATATGGTAGTTTAAAATTGAATGACCACTGTAGGCTCATTTATTATTATTATTATTATTATTATTATTATTATTATTATTATTATTATTATTATTATTACATGGTCCATAATCAGTTGAGCTATTTGGAGAAGATTAGGAGCTATGACTTGTTGGTTGATTGTATTACTGGAAGTGAGATTTTATGTTTCAAAAAATATATTAGATTCCCAGTTTTGTCTATCTATCTCATTTTCTCTGTCTCTCTCTCTCCCTTATAATTTTGAATGATGATGTGAGCTCACAGCTTTTCCTTAGTTCTAGCATCATGGACTCTAATTCTGTGAAATCATATGACAAAGTAAATAATTTTATAAGATACCTTGCTCGTGGTGTTTTATTACAACAATAGAAAAGTAACTAAGAAACATATTATCATATACAATTAGTAACTGTATATCTTATTTAATAAATCAAATTTTGCTACTTATTGGAACACACAAACTTAAGAATACCTAAATCAGAATCTCTAAGTTTTTCCTGAAACAAATCAGGCAGAAAATCACTAAATTTTCCTCAAATAAGATAAGAAGGACTGAACAATACTTACTTATATATGTGTAAATATATTAATACAAAATATCTCTCAATTGAATACATTAAAACACTGAGTTACAAAAGGCAAAATAGTGGAATTTACTATGATACAACTATGAAAATAAACTCTGATAGCATACATAGATAAGTAAAGAGAATATTCCAAAATCAGGATTATGAATCTAGAAATAAATACTATCAAAACCTTATTAAGACTCTTAATTAAATCAATAATTTCCTGATTATATGGATGTATTCATAGCAGACGAAAAGTTGACTGACTATGTGTGTTGGGGGGGCTCGCGTATGTGGATGTAAATGGGTCCCAATTAATTTATACTACTATCTTATATACCAGGCCATTTGAGAAAGCTGTTCTCACTAAATTGGAGTTTCCAGTGTGTCCAGACAGACTAGCTATTAATCTCTGGAGACCTACCTGTCTTCAGCTTCCCAGTGTTGAGTTACAGGTGTGAACCTCAGTGCATAGGTTTTCAATAGGTGCTGGAAATCTGAGTTCAGGTCTTATTGATTGCACACCAGGTACTTTCTGGATGAGCCAATTACAGCCTTCTATTATGACATTTTAATACAAATTATCATGATTAAATTAAATATAGAAACCAGTCCCCTCAAATACTTATGCATAGGATGAATATACACAGAAAAGGGAAGACTTGGCCTCTGATCTTTCCAATACTTTTTTCAAAACTGTGAAAATTTTGATTGAAAACATTAACATTGGCATAAATTATATGAATGGTGCATCTTAGTCTACAGTTCTTAGACTATATATCCTCAAAGTAGCCTCCTGGTATTCCTGTTCCAGGTACTGTAAGAGCTATTTTTCAGAGTGGAGTAATTAAAGAACACAGAAATAAATAGAATTAGAGGTGATGAAATCTCAGCAGTATTACTCCAAGAATGTATCTTTGCTGTTGAGAAGATCGGTCAACTAGAAGGACATAATGTCTGCCTAGGCAGAATAGCTGTCGTTTGACCCACACGAAATTATTGAGGATGTATGTGTCTATGAGACAATATCAAGTGACTACAAAACAAAGAATCATCTAGGTTGGGGACATGTGTGAACTAGAAAAAAATGTAATGATAGAGGAAGATTTCAAATTTTATTTCGTCTGCTCTCTTTTCACAGGAAACATGTTATTTAGATATTAGATTCTTCAGGGTATATGATCCTTCTGTGATTATTCCATCTCTTCTTTTATTTATGCCCATAACTTAATTTAGAATTTGTGCTTCAGTTAGTATTTTGATTCTATTCCAGGAAAATAAAAAATTTTAATTTCCAATTATTTCCAATAGTTTCTTAAAAGAGATCAACATCCTTAGGGATCAGATAATATATTTGTTTAATAGTTTCTTTATTCACACAGAACAATGAGACTAGTTAATATGAGCATCTCTTCTGTATGCTATTCATGAATTATTTAAAGTGTAGTCAATCTTAGAATGACAGTGTAGACCTAGGAGTTTGACAGTGCCTGGGAGGCTGAGGCAAGAGGGTCACAATTTCAGACTTCATAGTCATATCCAGGCCACCTTAACACATAGTGATACCAATTCTCACTAGGCAATAAAAAAAATCTAAAGCAGTTGTCAAAGAATCAAGGAAACACACACACACACACACACACACCTATTTGGGAATGCACGTGTTGCCAATGAGAGGGATGCTTTTTGAGGCTTTCTTTCATAAATATTTCTCACACAGTACTCAGTACCTGTTTCCTCTATATACATGCTTCCTAAGAAGTATATTCTTGGGATTAGCTAATAAATGTGCTTCCTTCCATTAATCCAAGCCTCTCTACAATGTTGATTATTAGCTGTTCTGAAAAATCAATTTTCACGTTTATTTAATGCATGACTTCTAATAAGAGAGATTTTCTATATGGCTCCACTAATCTATTTACAGTGTTCCCATACAGTTCCACAGTTCTCTTTTCTGATATTTGGCAAACATAACACTTCTTCCTACTTCTTATCCTATAACTCTTAGAAAATTAATATGTCTGCTCGCCTTGCTTTTGTCTGACAAGCTCATACGCTGAGAACTCTCTGCTTTACTTTTTTCACTTTTCATCTTCATGGTCAGCAATATGTGCTGCCTCAAGCAAACTTGTAAAAATCCCCATCTTTCTTTCCTGCTTTTATTGATATCCTCGTGATTGAAATATTATCACCACCTCCAGGCCATCCAAGAACAGTCACAGTTGCCATCCATTTTAAAACTCCAATAATTGAAGCTTTTTACCTGTGCATATTTTCCTGGTACCTGTATGATTTGTTTGCTGCAAGATATTTCTATTTTGTTTCAAGATAACAAATAAGTGGTGATTATATATATAATATATTCTATATTTAAAAATAAATTATCTTCTCAAGATCCTAAAATTAACTTTTTCAATGAAGAATGAGAATGTCCTTCAGAGTATAAAGTTAAAAGTCAGATCATCATGAAAATATGATAAAAATTTTTACTGAATCTTTCAACATGTCTTATGATGAATTACGTATGTTCAAGCCCAGGATTGCAACTGTCTCAACTACGAAGAAAGATGAGTTTTTTGAATTTATATCAGGAATTTTTTTCTCTTAAACCTTCAAGGGAGTCCAAGTAGTGTTATTTTTTTTCTGCCAGGATTTCTTACTTTACTTTTAAGAAACTGATTTTGTTACATACTAAGGTCTGTTACCAAAATTCCTTAGAGTCTACCACTTTGATTAAAATGATTACTTAAAATTTACTCAGAATACAAACTACTTCTGAGGTGAGAATAATTTGTGTATGAATATTTTAAAACTTTTCTGAGAACAGTTAAAGATTTTTTAAAGATTTATATCTTTTCTCAAAATTCAAATATTTCCAACCGACACTCAATCTCTTGCCAGATAGTTAGGAATCTTTTGGAGTCAATCAAAAAAAATAAAGTGAAATATTTTCTTTATGCTACTGAGTTAGAAGTTTTTAAAAGTTTATATAACAACTTATGATTGATCTTCAGAGTGATGACTGATTTAGAGTCCCCTGTGAAACACTAAGCTGTCTACTATTGAAGGCATCATTGGGTTTTCTTCAATGTAAAGAGGATTAAATGCACCTGTAAACAGCTGAAAAATGAAGATCAGCATTGTTAGAAAAATTCAATACATTGGAATTTTTTATGGAAAGTTTACTGACCATTCACAAACAATTACTAGCAAATTCATCTCTATTCTGCTGATTAAGGCAGGAATGCTATCAGATGAGAAATACAAAAACAGAATCCAAAAGTTGTTATATTCACACTGACAAAGTTTTTGTTGAAGAGGACTACAAATAGTTTATTATGGAGTAAAATGAAGCGAATTAGTTCATTTAATGATGTTTGAGATTTCTGAGCCTTTTCACTGGTTCTTTCACAAAAGGCAGGTATTCCTTCAAAAGGTCAGCATAATTTTACAGTCTTTAAACTATTTTCCTATGTCATTCACAACTGTGATGCTAGCTGTGCAGGGAGCTTTACTACGGATTTCTTCTTCTCTGTTTTTATTTTGCTTTTATATGATGATTAAACTCAGGGTCTTGTGTATGATAGATAAGTGTTCTGTCATTGAGTTACATTTTTTTTTTCCTCAGGCTGTTATCCCCAAAAGGAAAAGGCTAGATTGTGCAGGGTGATCCTAAAGCCTAAAAAGAATTTCTTTAATCTTTGTTTAACAATCATAACAGTAGCTTTGTACTGTAACAAAATGCATTATGTAGAAAAGAAATTTCCATTAATATGTATTTATATTACATTTATGTAAAGGTGCTTGAGTTAAAAACTCACAGAAACTCTCCTGGTAGGCAAATACTCTGCCAGTAAGCCCCATCTGTGTTGTAATTAAGGGGAGAGGTGTGTGGGTGGTATTCCCAGCGCCTGGCTCCCAGCTGCCAGCCTGCTCAGCCGCTGGTTGCTTGCTTATGCCCAAAATAACAACATGAGAATTATATTCATTTAAACTCTGCCTGGCCCATTATCTCCTAGCT
>JAQHUG010000163.1:3917405-3927524 GCA_028555095.1 Dicrostonyx torquatus
AGGAAGTCAGGACCGTGAGTGACTGGCCCACCATCTGAGACAGTGTGCTTGATCTATTGGGAGCTCATCAAATCCAGCTGAACCAGGACTGAATGAGCATATGACCAAACCGGACTCTCTGAATTTGGCTGCCAATGGGGACTGACTGAGAAGCCAATAATAATGGCACAGTGACCTATCTATCTCTTCTGCATGTATTGGCCTTTTGGGAACCTATACTATATGGATGCATACCTTCTTAGACCAAGATGGATGGGGGAGGGCCTTGGGCTTTCCACAGGGCAGGGTATCCTGCCCCATCTTAAGGAAACAGGGGGTGGGCAGTGGGGTAGTGGGGGAGCGGGAGGGCCTGGGACAAGGGGAGTAAATGTAAATTTTCCTTTTAACAATAAAAAATATGAAAACTATATTATGCAAGACCATTCATAGTTCTATGGGAAAGAACTTCCAGGTATGTTTATTTATTAGTGGACATACTCAGTTATGACATAGTTAAGGAAGGGAAAATGTTGCAAAATAATATTGCTGATTGAATTTAGTGTAATTTGTAAAGAAGGTGGATAGAAAAAAAATATGTTTGTTGTTAGAGATATGTAGCTATCATGGGACTGATAAACTTACATTGCAGGTAAGAGAGTTCCTCAGTTCCCCTGTGATAACATCAGATAAAATTTTTCCAATGTTTGTGATTGGTTCTCTTCAAAGGAGGTTTTTCACTGCAGCCAGAAATGGACAATTAAAGATTAGTTAATGTAGGAATCTTTGCCCTGTATCCCCCACCGATAGTTCCTATATTGTCCCCCATTCTCTTCCCTTCCTCACTGATCCTCCTATTCCAGTATCTGCAACCATCTTTCCATAAATATTTATTCTATTTCTACTTCCAAGGGAGATATATGTCTTCCACCTAGTCCCTTACTCTATATCTAATCTCTGGCTCTGTGGACTTCAGCTTGTTTGTCATTGACTTAACAACTAACATTCACATACAAGCTAATAGCTGCTTTCTATCTCCTATTTTATTGAACAATAACCTATATCAGGAAGAAGGAAAAATGTACACTTCATGGCATGGCAATTAGCATTGAATGATTCTACATATCTGTAAAACCATGCTATCTGAAAAAAAAAAAACCTTGACTACATTGTAAAGTAATGTTTCTTAGAAAATTTCACCAACATTCTGTCTTTTATTTCTTAATAAAAAAAAATTACTACTGGCAAATCTGTAATATATTCTAACATTTGGATAGAAACCTATGATATGGTTAAAATGATATGGATTTCTTGGCTTTCATGTTAAAAATTCATATGAAGAAGGTTCAGGTGGTATATTCTTCCCATGTTTTGACCAGCGAACACTTCCTGCTTGGTTTATGTTTTGAGGATATGAATATCCATTTAATACTTCTAGGACTTTTAAATATCTATTAAGGATATAGAGTTTACATACTAGAAATGTGATCTCACATTTTTAAATGTTTAAAGAACATTTTGGCTAGATATAAAAAAATGAAAAAAAAACAGAAAGAAAAAATCACACCAAAGCAAACAAGCCTATAAACTAATGTGCTCAATATTGTGAAAATTTACTTTAATGACTAAAACAGCACATGTACTTGATTGAGTAAATCCATGTTCTTTCTATGACCATAGTGAAGATAAGTTCCACAAGCATTATTGCCTTCACAAACATTATTTCCTCCTTTAATACACTAGCCAGGAAGAGTATGTAATTTACATTTGTCAATAGAAATTTAAGAGGTCGGATTGCTTTTCTGTGGTTTTTGTTTTTTAGCTAAAATATTGTTCTGTCTATAAATACGAAATGAACAGATTAGTCTGGAAAAGAACTAAATCTCCAGTTTTGCATGCAGCAGAAACACTTCAATGAGCTGTGCCAATGAGTACTCTTATAGTACTGTACTATGCAAAAAAGTATATTTCCATTACTTTATATTTACATAGACCAACGGGTAGAACTGCCGTTTTGCAGAGTGTTCTATTCATGTATGTCAAGTGCCTCTGGAGAATTATTTTCTTTAAAAGAAAAGTGTGCTTTGGTTTTTTCACATATTTCCAGCAATGTTTGAAAGAAATGAAGGGCTTGCTATATAAACCAAATTATAGAATGTTGGTATATATAACAAGAGAAAACTGAATGAATTTTAGTACTTTTATTACTACTTCCTATCTGAAATCACTTCCTACTTTTTCCAAAAATGTGATTAGAAAATGAGTTTACTATGACAAAAACTGTAAAATAATACTTATATTCCTTGATTTCAGTATGCAAAATGTTCTGGAGACATGGGTTTTCAGTTAAGAGCACTTGTAGTTCTTGCTGACAAACCAGGTTTAATGAACAGTATCCACAATATGACTTACAATCATTCTTAACTTCAATTCCATGAGAATCCAACCCTCTCTTTTGAACTTCAGGGGGAGATGGTGTACATATAGGCATGAAGGCAAAATACTAACTATCTAAGTAACTAATTAACTAAATCTTAAATAGGCAAAGATATATTTAATATCTGCCTTTAATTATTTATATTAACTGTTCCTGTTGTAATAGCAGCAATTAGATGAAGATATCATCTGATCTCTGTCAATATCCCTTCTTCCTTGTTTGTCCTCTGTCTAATTTATGCTGACATAGCTATAATTCCCATGAACTATTAGACATTTTTATGGTATTCTGTATTTTCTGGTGAGTCTATGAACGGATTGATGCTCTGAAACTTTCTCTCTCAGAATACATCTCCTGACTCCTTCCTCTAGTCCTTGGAATTTCAGACACTTATAGGACATTTTCACTGCCCAGAATAGACCCAGGCACATTTTTCCCAGGTTATATCAAAGAGGTCTCTAATAAAGCTGTTGTTACAACTTACTATATTTTTATGAAAGTTCATGATTTTTTCTAGAGTTTCTGGAAATTTTGGGTTTCACTGTGTTTTCCTAAATCCCCAGATAGTCTCTAGGAGATCACAAATGCTCAATAATAGTTATAGAATTAAAATGTACCATCCCTCTTACAAGCACTGAAAGACAGCCAATGTGTAGAAACACTTCAGCATATGTTCTGACTAAAAATATGATGGGAATGACACATTTTTCCTATAGCTATTGAAAGGAAATTTGATAGATTCACTAGCAATGCTCTTCCATGTGAATGTTTTTCCATTGCTCCTTAGCTTGAGTGATTTCATGCTTAGCTCATGAAACTGACAACTGCATTGAGAACTCAGATTAAGCAATAATATCTGGAATCACATTGATAACTTTATCAATTTTGTGCACATTTTGTTGTATAGTGTATATAAATTTTCGTTCATGCATACTTAGTTCATTTGACAGTCAAGCAGACTATTTTTACTGATGGAATGATGTGGTTTCTTTTGAGAAACATGTTAATGTGATCACATGTTACCTATACCAATGTTTGGTGTTTAAGTATATGTTAAAACACTGTGCTACATAAATGCAACTATTATCTCATCTAATCCTAATTCAAACCTTTTGATAAACATTATATTTTTGTTTTCATTTTACAAAGCCAGTATCTGAAATCTTGAATTCATGAAATACTGTTACATGCAGAGTTTGTGTTAATGCCAGAAATTGAACCCTGACAATGGTAAGTGAAAGGGCCTTTGAGTATCAAATTATTCAATTAGCTTGGTTATCCTATGTTTACAAATAAGTTCAACATCTCATGACAACTCAACAAAAAATCAAATGTATTTGTAAAGAAACTAGTATTCTCATTAACAAAGTTATACAAATGGCAGTACCTAATGTGTTGAGGTATATTTTTTTCTTTACTCTCTTCTCACCTTAACTATCGAAAGAAACAAAAAAAAACAAGAAAAAATATTTGTTGACTTTGGGTGAGTTAGTCTAGCATATTTTCTTATGTAATTGAAGTTGAGCTCTGATATACAATGAAAATTGCAGCTCTTTCAGATAAAACTATAACTCTGACTTAGAATTCTAAATAGCACATCTCCACTTGAGAAGCAGGCATGAGGCTGAGAGAAGAACGCAAAGGTATAAAAAGGAGAGTGATTCAGATAATTGTAGGGGAAGCTCTCTATCTTTCAGAGAACAGACTCTTAAATACGTAAGAAATTCAATCAGCACATGAGCAAGAAAATGTACTCAATGACTGTGGAAACACACAAACAATTAAATGCAACATTAGAAACCACTTATTTAGCACTTAAGAGGTGACATCTGATAGACAATACCTTTCCCATTATCCCTTCAGTTATTCCTTGGCCATAAGAATAGGTTTGGAGTGTGTTTATATTATCTAGGCAACAATGGGAATAACCTTAGGGAATGTATTTTTCTATTCAAACTTTACTGAAACACAAACTTCTACCAAGTCAATTTTTTTGAAAAATCATGAATCCATTGACATTTCTGAATGAGTACAATTATTACATTCCTCATGTAATTAGCTACTCAATCAGTGGAGAGTTATTTAATGTTTCCCTTTAATTATGATGGGCAGCTTAAGTTCTAGGACATTTTTTTGAACCAAGAAGTTTTTTGGATTCTTTAGCTCTGAGTCAGAAAGTGATGTTGGGTTGAAACATTTTGTCCTATTGGCTTAGAGTGACCTTGGGCTGTCATAACAAACTGAGCACTGAAGCAATGTATATGCTCTTTGTTTTACTGGTAATTGTATACTTCATATTTTGTCTCTTTTGAAACTTACCCAGCATCTCCAGGGAAAAAAAAAGTGTATAAGCAACATATGTGTTGATACTATTGGAGTTTCATAGACTGCTTAGAGTAAAGCAAATGGGATCAAATAAATCTAAGGGAAAACAGAACCTTAACAATGAAATCAGTTAATGCTAGCTAAAATGTTAAATTCTTATCATCCCACTAATTGGAAGGCACCTGTTCTTGGGAATCTTACACATCGCCAATTGCCTTTCCAACATACATTCATGGTCCTACCAGGCAGCTAATTAATGCAGTTGAGTTGTTGCCTGTGGCTTTATTTTAAATGCCATTTGCTCATTCATTTAAATAGTACTATTGGTCAAAGTCTCATATTTTACAAATTTTTATTGTAAGACAGTGGAATCTCAGCTAATGTTCATAGAACAAATCAATCTTTTACTTAGCTTGTTTAAAACCAATAAACCCAGAAATTGCCCAGATCAAAGGAGACATCCAGTATCTACCACTTTAAATAGTTTTCAGATTTCATAGATGCTCTATAAGGTAGACAAATGAAAACTTATATAGAACATTGAAGAAAACAGATGTGTCACAAAGTTAATTTGCAGAGAACTGTATAATTCTTAAGTAGAAATTTAATGAACTTAGCTCAAAACTTGTGGACTTTTACACTATAGTTTTTCATTTATATTTTTGAATAATTTAAATATTCTTTTCTCTGCTTCTAACAGGCTGTAATGAACATGTAAATATTTGATTTTTGATTAACTGACCATTCTCTGGCAATGATTATTATCACAGTTACTGTAGAAGTAGTCTAACAGATATAATATTAAGTCCATTATTTGACTTTCACTCATACTCACTTTTTAGATTTTTTTTAACTCTTGGCCAAAATGTCTTGATCTTTAGTATTACTACATGCATTTTTTTTAACTTGGATCCAAAATCCTAAAATTTAAATTTTATGTTTTATATGCTCTAGACATACATAAGGGATAATATATATATATTTATTGAATATTCAAAGTGATACTAAGCTAGAAATTCCTAATTCAAATTCAATTAGTCCTGAGGATACAAACAATAACTTAGATCATGATTTTTCTTTTATTTCACCTATCTGAAAGCATAAAGTTTTTATTCATTACTATAGAATCTACTTTTATAAGAAAAGCTTTCTCAATCCGGACTTGCTTCTCTTATAAAAGTAGAATTTACAAACTTTTAATGGCATGCATTTTCAAAACTTACTGCTACGTACTATAATTAGAATTAAACTAACAAGACACTGGTATGCTAAAGCTGATGAGCTTCAGTGAATAGATAAGGATGGGTTGAATTAGCTCATCAATTGCTTGCATGTAAATGATTTCCAGAATGCTTAGACACCTGAAATGTTACGATCTTTCTAGTCACTTCAGTCTTCTCTGGGTGAGTATTCATTGTGAGAGCATATTCCTTCATTATAGATAAGTCAGAGCTTAAACCATTTTATTACAGTTTAGCAAATGGCATAAACTGGTTTATGTTTCTGAATTACTGCCATTCAAATTAATAGAAATTCACAGTCATAGCCAAGACAAATATTTTTCCTATGATTTCTTTCCCCTCCATCTTTATTGTACTAGAGTTTTGTATAGCTTGGTTTAGTTCTGAGACATTTGCAACCACTGTATGAAGAATAACAAAGTATATTGCTTCTGCATCAAGTCCTATTGTAGTTACATAAGAACAATACCTTGTGCTATAGAGCCTCTTGCAAAAGTGAAGTGTTCATAGCAATATGATTATACCTGAGTAAATGTTATATATTATTACTTGGACATAGGCATTAAATTCAGGCAATTCCAGTATCCAGTCCCAAATTATCATAAAGTCAGGGAGACATTGAATCTCACTACTATCCTCTAAACTTTGATATTATTATAAAGAAATATAAATATTAATGGCTGACAATACAAACATGGTGAAAGTCCAAAGTTCCATACACACATGAAATCATGACTCCAACGTAGAAGGTACTATGTTCAAGAGTAATGAGCACCAGCTATATATATAATTGTGCAGACTCCATAAAGCTAGGATACTGAAAGAAAAAAATCAGATACTGAATTCTTCATCTATTTTTCCTACTCTAAGAGCTTGGTACTTACAGTCATCAGATATTGTGTAAGAAGTTCTATTTCCTCAAATGTAAAATGAGAATAGGACTTGCCGTAATAAAATCAATGCATACTATCCTCAGGACCAAACAATTGAAAGAAAAATGTATAAAATTAATTACTATCACTTTGAATTTTGAAAGAAACAATTTTGTATGTTTGATCGTTAGGGTTCTGTAAAATTTTAACAGGCCAAAGTTATTTTAGTGACAGATTTTTCCCTCTGTTTTGGTGAAATACTATTGATATGGCATTTCTCTCTGTATGTTGTGATTACCATTAATGAATAAAAAAATAACTGCTTTGGACCTGTAGCAGAGCAGAACTTAGCTAGGTGGGAAAAAACAAAAAAAAAAGTGCTGGGGAAAAAGAAAGGTGGACACAGACGTGCCAGAAAATTTGCTGGTAGGCCATGATCTCGTGGTGATACACAGATTACTAGAAATGGGTTAAATTAAGATGTAAGAGTTAACCAATAAAAAGCTAGAGCTAATGGGCCAAACAGTAATTTAAATAATTTAAATAATAGTTTCTGTCTTATTATTTCAGGGCTGAGCAGCTGGGAACCAACAAGCAGCCCTCCCTCTAATATCCTAATCTTCCATTTTGCTAATTTGATGAATGCTCATGGGAAAATTCAGTATTATGGCCTAGTCAGTACCAGATCATGTAGGATGGATAACCTGTTGACTCAGTAACAGGTTAAGAAAATAATGGTGGGAAAGCATGTAGTAACAGCTGTAGTGAGGGGGATGGGTACAGAATAGGAGAATTTGAACATGTGCCACTAGTACTGGGATTTCTTCCAACATACCTTAGACACTGTTCTGACAGCAAATGTGGAAAAGTGAGGTTTCACACATAAGTTAGTCACTCTCTCACAGAAGTTCACACCTAACATAAACATTGTAATCTACACACACCTGTACTTTTTGATTTTCAAAATTGGGTTATAAATATAACACACAAAAAGTTACAAAAGATATAAATGCAAATATTTTGCAATATTAGAAACTTAATGCCATTGCAACGATTATGCAATTAACAGAAAAAAACCTAACAACAAAATAGAAAAAGACAAATTGTAAACATATTCCATAAGTCACCTCTTTTCTATTCTCCTACTTCTAATGGGTTCTTCAGAATAAACACATTTATCTAAAGACTTTAAGCATATACATATAAGGGAAGATGTAACATTTGTCATAATAGGACAGGCTACCTCACTCTAAATGCTTGTTTCTGCTGCATTCATGTATCAGCAAATCTCATAGTTTTATTTTCCTTTAACAATCGATTAAATTCCTTTGTGTATAATTACCAAATTTGTATCATCCACTCATCAGTTGATGTACATCTCAGTTGTTTCCATTTTCTGGCTATTGCGAATATAGAGGATAATGGAGGAGCAAGTATGTCTGTGGTGGGATGTGAAGTTTGAGCAATCTGCTCTGGAATGGTGTATTTGAATCATGATAGACTAACTTGTAGATTTTTGAGGGAACCCCACATCAATTTCCATTATGACTTCACCAGATTGGGTGGACTCAAGAGGGTATGTGTGTTCTTTCCTACAGTATGTGATAGCATTTGTTGTCTTTAATTTATTATTTATCTATTTTTTCAACCATTCTAACTGGGATTTAACTTATTCTAACTAAAATATCAAAGCACTTTTAAATTGCATTTATCTTCCTTCTAAGAATATTAAACATTAAGACATATTTCTCATCTATCTGTATTTATACACTAAAGGATACCCTGAACTTTATGAGAACAGGGAGTGATATAGATGTCCCATTTAGGGCTTAGCACTCCATATTTTCTCATTCTTGTAATTGTGGGAATCTACTGCAGTAGATGGCTAAGATTAGAGACACCCAATTAGAAGAATGTGAAATATCTATTGCAAGGAGAAACTATCATCAAACACACAATTCATCTAATTAAATATTAGGATGTGGAACAGGCAGAGAAGATTATGAAATACTGTGGTGAACAGATTTCAATATTCAGAGAGAGAAAGCATCTTCAGGGAATAGTAATTACCAGAAACAACAGTACCATTACTTCCAAGGACTCGGAGAAGCTGAGCCTGCATATACTTGTACACAATACAGCTGGACAAAATGAAACCTGGTGATTGAAGAGCTAATGAAATTCAAAGCATCCATGAGAAGCAATTGGCAACTAATGGCTTCTAGATGAAGAAGAGCCCGTTCTTTTAGGGCTTCAGCCCCTGAGAGGCTATCCAGACTTTGGTCTTATGAACATGCAGGCAACAATAAATGGACTCATAGGGTTTTAGTAAACAGAACACTGGTAATTGGGAGAAAAAGTAATGGTGGTTGTGTAGGGAAAGAATTGAAGGACAGTAGATAAAGAGTAGATATGATTAATACACCAGATATCCGTACGTATAAAATTCTTAAAGAAGAAAAGTGAGATTATTCAAAAGTAATTAAGGCACAATATTTTGGTTTTTATTCAAGAAATATATGTTTCAATTTTCAGTCCAAAATTTAGAGAATAGTTACATAGCCTAAAAAGTCAAGCAAGATTCTTATGGTTTAGACTTGAGGAAGAATTATTTTTACATGAAAATAACTCAGTTTTGTTGTAAGGCTTTCAACTAACTGGATAAAGTCAACAAAATGATACAAATTATATGATTTATCTAAAATGAACTGACTGAAAATATTGTTACAATGTACCTTCAGAGCAGTGGTTAATGCTTAATAAAATATCTGTACAACACACCCTAACTTAGCTGGCGTAAAATGTTTGCCATCACAATCTCCACTATATATGTAAAGTGTCAGCCCTTCACGTTGGTCACCATAATCAATGTTTTGACATGTCATGTTTTTGAATAACTTCTCAGGTCTCTGCTGTATTTTCCTACTTAAAAATTCATGTGCACTATGATGTGGGTGAATATGGACATAATAGAAAGCTGAATTTTAGTTGGACTCGTTTCTTTTGCTTAATTTTACTGTGGTTTTAGACTTCATAATGTATCCATTGATATGCTGATTTTCAACTTACCATTTTTCAGGCCCTTTATGTATACTTTCTACTTTGATGCTTTTCTCTTTTTCTTCTTTATAATTGTTCAAATTGATTGACTATTTGACTTCTCTGTGTTAATATGGGGATATTTTTAATATTAACTGTTCATTGAACTAAACATTCTATCATTCAATATTTCTGTTTTCATTTTATTTGAGTGACAGTCTCATTATGT
>JAQHUG010000163.1:3953233-3972457 GCA_028555095.1 Dicrostonyx torquatus
GGTTAACAATTACTGAAAAGAAGTGTTGTGATGCGCTGAATGTATGAGAGATGCTTTGTGCTGTGTATGGTAGATCTGAATGGTGTTCCTAACCAGCGGAGAAAAGCAACTTTCAACTTGGGCAATTCTACTGTCCTTTAATACAGGAGACTATAGTCTTTGGAAGCATACTTACTCATAAAGCATTATGATGGTGCCTGACAAAAAGTTCTGGCTATCAAGACACAGAGCTTAATGATATATTGGTTTTACTAATTCTCCTTTTCTTTACAGAGACCAGCAGTCAATGACGGATATAAAGTGTCTTCTTTCCCAAAACCTAAGACAGGTCACAAGCCAAGGATGTTTGTTTTCCAATGATGGGAAAATTTGGGTAAAGGTGGATGGCTTTGTCTAAAACAGGCATGGTCATTTCTGTCCTGTAGCAAAAAGCACAGGGTTATTATATTTAATATAGGAGAATGGATTGTGGGCTCTGATATCTGCCAGCCTGAGGACGCAATGCAGCTTCGTAGCTGAAAGCTAACAATTTAGAAAGACAATAGATGAGGGTTTTGCTCCAGCCTTCCTTTACACTTGTAGATTGCTCGATGAGAGGTCGCTGACTCCAAAAGCTGGTGAAGGAATGCAGGTGTGTGTGTGCTGGGGGAGGTGCCCCAGAAAAGGAATATGAATGGAAAATTCCTCAAGAATTGGGGGAGCATTCAGAGCATGAATGGGTTGGGAGAGGCACAATATATGCAAGGTCACGCTGTAAAGGACAAGAGAAGTCCGAAGCGGCCTTTGAACGGTGATGGTGTGAAAGCCTGTTTCTTCCTCGCACCTCCGGGAACACATTTGGAGAAAAACACCAGTTTCTATGTTGGGGCGACGGTCCCCGACAATCCAACTCCTTTCTGCTTTGTTAATTGCAGCACAATGATTTCTCTTGAGCTGCCATGTTAACATCTTTCTGTGGTAGGTATCCCATGGCTCTAACATTTCTAAAATCTTGGGGTCTCCAAGGAAATCCAGGCTTCAACTTCTCAGCTTCATGCAATTGTCTCTCTAGGCCTCCATTCAGGGATACTCCTGATACATGTGTCACATCATAGACTTTCCTTGGTCACAGAGGCAAATTCCATAACTCCTTTCTTCTATTGTTTACTCTAAATCGAGAACAATGTGGCTGAAGCTGCCAAGTTATTTTGCTTGCTATAGCTGGACCATTGCCTCTTTGTTCAATTACATCTTCACCAGTTATTATTATTATTTTTTTTTTTGATGATTACCTTCACTGCCTAAGTTTGGCTGTTCTGAAGCAGGATCTGTAGACCAAGCTGTCCTTAAAGTCAGTGATCTGCCATCCTAAATACTGGGTTTAAGTTTTCTTAAATAATTTTTACAAGTTGGAAATTTAGCTTGCCCTGAGACCACCACTCCCTATACTCCATTTAGTTCCTAGAACACAGGACTCAGGTCCATTACACTTTCCGGTGCTCCTTTTCTACTCAAATTTCTACTTCATCTAATTGGCCTGTAGGCAAGCCTATAGAATTGTTTTCATTATTAATGTCTGATGTCTGAGGGACAATCCCACTAAGTGTGTTACCCTCCTTAGCAAGCAGTGCAGAGTTGTAAAATGTGTTACTTTAGTCAAACAAGTTATGAAAATCAAGTACTAATAGGCAGCATTATTGCATGGTCTCTAATTCTATTCTTGCTTCCGGGTTTAAGTCTAGAATCCCTGACCTGATTTCTTTACTGATTTCCACTGGATGGGTTATGTAAGCCAAAGAACTTTGTCTTTTGACCAAGATTGATTTTTGTCAGTGTTTTTTTCACAACAAATAAGCAAAGTAGGATAATTAACTAGGAATATTTTCTCAAAGTATTACAATACTAAAGTCAGTCTTCAAATTCTATAAAAAAATTTTCAACATGTAAATTATTATTGATTATATGCCTTACTGATATATAAAATTGTTTGGTTTATGTTATCAAAAATATTTGTATGCAAACAAATAACTACTGTGGTGGTTTGAAACAAAATGTCTTCCAAAGTGAGGGGCACTGTATGGAGGTGTGGCTTTTGTTGGAGTAGGTATTGCCAAATTGAAGGATGTGAGTCACTATGGCTGTGTGTCTCAGTCCTCCTTTCAAAAGTGATATAGTTTGTGTCAAGCTGAAAAATAATATTGAGCACATTGATGGCTACCCATATTAACAAAACTTCCACAGTAATACTGATTAAATATATATTTAAAAATATTTTATTTTTATTGGCATTATGTATGCTTGGTGGTATGAATAAAACATAGTCCCCAGAAGCTAATATATTTGAATGCTTACTCACTAGGGAGTGTCACAAATTTTGAAAGGATCTGAAGGTTTAAGAGGTATTGCCTTGTTGAAGGAATTATGTTACTAGGTATAGGTCTTGATGTTGTAAAAGTTCATGCCAAGCCCAGAGTCTCTCTCTGCTTATGGAACAGTATGTATCTCTCAGCTCCGGCTCCAGCACCTGCCTACATGCCATGATGGATCTTTTACTGGTGGCAATGAACTAAATCTCTGAATTCATAAGCAAGCCTCCAATCAGATCTTTTCTCTTATAATGGTTGTCTTGTTCATGGTGTCTCTTCACAGCAATGAAACAGTTACTAAGAAAGTATGTATGTATGTGTCCGTGGAGTTAGATATATGAGTACATTTTCCATAGATGTCAGAAGGGACAATAGATCCTGTGGAGCTATAGTTAAAGGCAGCAGTGTTATCAGATGTGGCACTGTTAAGGAAATCAGGTCTTCTGTAAGAGCTGAACCTGCTCATAACTGATGAACCATCTCTACAGCGCCCAAAGCTATTTGTAATAAGTGGTGAAACCCATTATCAACTGAGAAATCGCTTTTCAATGCAGAATTAATTTTCATGTTATCTGCAATAAGAAAATAGTACGTTCTTCTAAGATATATTAAAAGCTTCAGAAATGTGAATCATAGTAAGTGCTTGTAGCAAGACAGGAAGAATTACTAGGTTTTTGTTATAGGAAAATCATAAGTTTTCACCTTTAAAGAATAAGGTAAGAAATTTCCAATACATAAGTTTGGTGTTTCTTTGAAAGTTTTAAATTTGATAAAAGATGTTTTAAGACATTCTTTCCATAAAGAAAAAACAGTTATTTGAGTTGGTGTTTATATTAAATAGTCTCATTAGGGCAAAACACAATATCTATGTGCACCATGGTATCATAACATTCGATCAACATGAACAATTATATTTTTTAATTAAAAATAAAATATAACACTAACATTATAGTTCAGTGGATAAAGAAACCTACGGGCAAGCCTGATGACATGAACTCACCCTGAAAATCCATATGGGAGGAGGAGAAACACCGCTTCCTTGATTTGCCATCTGAACTCAATTACATTCCCCCTAAGAGCCATACATATACACATATACAGAATATAAGTAAACAAATAAATAAAAGTGCTTTTAATAAATACAACACTTTAAGTGATTGACTATATGCTTATGTGACAAAATTAGTGTGGATAGACCAAAATATTACAGAGATTTTTTTTTTTTTGGTTATTCGAGACAGGGTTTCTCTGTAGCTTTGGAGCCTGTCCTGGAACTAGTTCTTGTAGACCAGGCTGGTCTCGAACTCACAGAGATCCGCCTGCCTCTGCCTCCCGAATGCTGGGATTAAAGGCGTGCACCACCACCGCCTGGCTACAGAGATTTTTTTAAATTGATTAATTTAGTTTTACATACCAGTCATAGGTTTTCCTTCTTTCCTCCCAGTCCCTCTCCATAATCCCCCGTTTTCACCCTCTGCCCAATTCACTCCCCTTTCGTTTTTCTTTAGAAGAAATCATGTCTCCCATGAGTAAAAACAAGACACAAAATATTAAGTTGGACTAAGACTAGGCACCTCCACATGTATTAAGGCGGGTCACAGCAACCGAGTGTGAAGACTAGGGTCCCAAAAGCTAGTAAAAGATTTGGAGACAGTTCCTGTTACCACTGTTAGGAGAACCATGAGAGAACCAAGGTACACGGCTATTACATGTATGCAGAGGGCCTAGTTCAGTCCCATGCAAGCTCCCTGCTTGTACTTTCCATCTCTGTGAGTCCCTATGAGCCCAGGTCAGTTGATTCTGAGTTTCTTGCTGTGTGCTTGAACCGTTTGGCTTCTACAATCCTTCCTTGCCCTCTTCTGCAGTATTTCCTGAGCTCTGTCTAATGTTTGACTGTGAGTCTGCATCTGGTTCTATGAGTTGCTAGATGATGCCTGCTTGATTACAATTGGGATAAGCACAAATGTATATATTTAGCATAATATTAGTTGGTTTATTTCATTGACGTTTTCCCCCTCCATGTTTGGTTATATCCTAGGTTTCTGGGTCTACAGTCTGTTGGCCCTGGTGTTCCAGGCAGTTTCAGGGGATGGGTTTTAGGCTACTGTCATTACTTAGCCACTCCTTCAGTCTCTAGGCCACTCTTACCCCCAGCACATACCATTGGCAGGAGAGGCTGTCAAAGGTTATGCTTCTAGTCTGAGTTCCCCTTCCCTCCCTTTGAAGTACTGCGTGGTCACAGGAGGTGGCCATTTCAGGCTATATATTGGTTATTGCAATGAGTCTTAGCTCAGATCATCCTGTAGAATCCTGGGACATTTTCTTATGCCAGGTTTTTATCTAATCCCAACATTCCCCCCCCATTCCAGCAATCTTCTTTAGTATTATCCCTCTCACCCCCTCTTGATTACTCATGTTCCCAGCCCCACTTGCCAGCCGTCCACTCAACAAATATCTTCTATTTACCTTTCTCAGAAAAATATGGTTTTCCCTCCATGAGCCTCTTTGTTACCTAATCTCTCTGAGTCTCTGGATTATAGCACAGGCACCCTTTATTTTACTAATAATATCCACTTATGAGTGAGTATATACCATGTTTGACTTTCGTGGTCTGGGTTACCTCCCTTTTCTAGTTTCATCCATTTGCCTTCAAATTTCCTGATGTTCCTGCTTCTAACAGCTGATTAATACTCCATTGTGTAAATTTGCCACAATTTTCTTTATCCTTTCCTCGGTTGAGGTACATCGTGGTTGTTTACAGGTATGTGGCTATTACAAATAAAGCGACTATGAGCATAATTGAAGACCTTTCCTTGTGGCATGACTGAACATCCTTTGGGTCTATTCATGAGTCTTGTGGAAGATTGATTCATTGTTTTCTGAGAAACTGCCACATTGATTTTCAAAGTGGCTGTACAAATTGGCACTCTCACCAGCAATGGAAGAGTCCTCCCCTTGCTCTACATTTTCTATTTCTGATGTTAGCTATTCTGGCAGGTATAAGATGGAATCTCAGAATCATTTTCATTTTCATGTCCCTGATGACTAAGTATATTGAGCATACTCTTAAGTGTTTTTTGTCCGTTTGATCTTCTGTTGAGAAGTCTATGTTTAATCTTTAACCCATTTTTAAAGTTATTTTTATTGAGGTATACATTCTCTATTCCCCTCTCCTTTTCTTTGGTTTCTTGTAGATTATTCGGTTTGTTAATGTCTAGTTTCTTGAGTTCTTTATTTCTTTAATATTTTGGAAATCATCACTCTGTCTCATTACATGCTCAAAAAGTCTTAGAAAAAAATCCAATACTCCTTCATGATAAAAGTCTTGGGTAGATAAGGGATAAAAGGCATATCGTCGACATAATAAAAGCAATATACATCAGACCAATTACCAGCATCAAATTAAATAAAGACAAAAATCAAAGCAATTCCACTAAAATCAGGAACAAAATAAGGTAGTTAAATCTCCATACGTATTCGGTACAGTGTTTGAAACTTTAGCTAGAGCAATAAGACAACTAAATGATACAAACTGTGAAGGAAGAAGTCAAAGTATCACTATTCACAGATGATATGTCAGTATACTTAAGCAATCCCAAAAACTCTAACTGGACTGTGAACTCTTACAGCTGATATACCATTCAATCAAGTGGTTGGATACAGGATTAACTCAAACATTTTGGTAGATATCCTATGTACATATAATAAACAATCTAAGAAAATATTATGGGAATCAACACCCTTTGTAATGGCTTCAAATAATATATTATATCATAGTGTAATGCTAACCAAGGAAGTGAAAGACCTGTATTAAAAGAGCTTTAAGCCTCTTAAGAAAGACATCAGAGAGGATATCAGAAGATGAAAAAAGTCTCCCATGTTCATGGATAAACAAATGAAAATGATAATCTGACTAAAAGCAATCTACAGATTCAATACAGTTCCCATTAAAATCCCAACACAATTCTTTACCTTTAAAGAACAATACTCAATTTCATAAAAAAAAAACAAAAAAGAGGAAAGTGAAAACAATCCTGTACAATGCAAGAACTTCTAGAGATATTATCATCCCTGATTTCAAACTCTACTATAGAGCTATAGTAATAAAACCTGTAGGGTATTGGCATAAAAACAGACAGGTGAATCAATGAAATTGAATTGAATACACAGACATAAATCCACACACCTATAAACATGTAACTTTTGACAAAGAATTCAAAATTATGCAATGGTAAATAAACAAATGGTGCTTGTCTAACTGGATGTCAGCATGTAAGAGAATGCAAATAAATCCATTTCTATCAACCTGCAAAAATCTCTAGTCCAAGTGGATCAAAGACCTCAATATAAACCCAGTTACACTGAACCAGATAGAAGACAAAGTGAGAAATAGCCTTGAGCACATTGGCACTGGAGATCCCTTCCTGAATGGTATACCAATAGCGCAGACACCAAGATCAACACTTAATAAATGAGACCTCATGAAGCAGAAAAGCTTCCTGAAGGCAAAGTACACCATGAATAGGACAAAATCTTAGCCTCTAGATAGGAATTGATCTTCAAAGATAATTTTGTTGATCTTTGTTCTTCTCAAATATATATATAATTTTGGTTTTTCGAGACAGGGTTTCTCTGTGGCTTTGGAACCTGTCCTGGAACTAGCTCTTGTAGACAAGGCTGGTCTCGAACTCACAAAGATCTGCCTGCCTCTGCCTCCCAAGTGTTGGGATTAAAGGCGTGCACCACCACCACCCAGCTTCTCAAAAATATTTTTATACTTCTAAAAGTAAGAGAAAAGACACATGTGATAGAGTTGGTGGATGTTGACACTAAAAGGCAGTCCAAGCCCTGCTCCCTTCTTTGTGTAACCTGATAATCTACTAGAGTCATGCTTCTAAGCTTTCTTGATACAATTTCAAATAATATGCATTTTATGTGTAAATGTATGGCTGTATGTATGTAAGCCATAAATGTGCTTGGTGCCCATATAAGCCAGAAAATGGCCTCCAAGTCTTTAAAATTGGAGGAAACAAAAAACATTATGAGGTGCTGTGTTGGGGCTGGCAACTAAGCCAAAGTCTGCTGCAAATGCAGAGATGCTGTTAACCAAGGAATCTTTGCTGCAGTCCCTACTTTATCATTCACTCTCATGGTATTTTCTAGTGTATTATGGAAGATAATACCCTAAAAGGGAGAGCTAATCTACCCTGATTTGAGAGGTTAAAAGGAACATGTTTCCTTATGAATATTGCTAAGAACTCTTTAAAACTCTAGATCATATAACTACCCTCACGCTGTTGTTCACTTTTGAGACATAACAGCTCAGTTCTTTTCTTCTGAATGCTAAGTAAAATAATTCTGAAACTGTAGTTTTTACTGAATTCTTTCCTTTGGGTTACAAAAGTAATGACAGAAATAGCACACTAAACATATCACCAAGTTTGACATAGATAGATGATATAGATACATAGATAGATGATGATAGATAGGTAGATGTTACTAACAAGTCACCAAATACTAAGTTTTTAGAAACATCTTATCCTCCATTGTTTAATATTTCTTATTTAATGTTCTTAATGTATCTTTCATGTTGTTTTGAATTTTTGTTAATATTATCCATCTTCAATAAAATCCTAATTTTTTTTTTTTTTTTTTTTTTTTGTTTTTCGAGACAGGGTTTCTCTGTGGCTTTGGAGCCTGTACTGGAACTAGCTCTTGTAGACCAGGTTGGTCTCGAACTCACAAAGATCCACCTGCCTCTGCCTCCCAAGTGCTGGGATTAAAGGCGTGCGCCACCACCGCCCGGCTAAAATCCTAATTTTATAAATCCCAACAGAGATTCTCTTTAATAAATATATACATTTTTATCAGTGGTATGTCTCCTCAAAATTTCAGAAATTTTAATTTTCAAAATCAGAGTATTTCATTACCTAATAAAAAGATGCAGTCTAAAGTAAGGAGTTATAATATATCAAGATGAAATGTGGGGCATAGCTCTGCATATTAGAGTATATGTGTTTAGAAATACTTCCTATTTCTAAAGAAACATATTCAAGGCAGATTCAACACACAGAATAAATAACAAACAAGGAAGATATTCTTAAAGGATTATAATGAATAGTAAGAAAGTAAAATATCTTATTAATATTAAGGAAATGAAAATGGGGAAAAATAAACATAAGGCAAATTAAACAGGTCTCATGAAATAGCAAAGCACAACTGAATGTTTGTCTTCATGACATGAAAACAGAAAAAAAAAACTTCTGTTTGTGAGGCAGAATAATATTAAAAGTATAACTCCTCAGAGCAGACATGCTTGAGATGTGTCTGTTCACAAAAGTTGAAATTACGTGTGAAAGACACTCACATACCTACAACTTTGATTTTCTAAGACAAGTGTACTACTAGAAGCCAGATATGGTATTACAAAGAGTTTACCCCAATGCTTGTAAGGTAGATGCAGGCAGATCTCTGTGAGTTGGAGGTCAGCCTGGTCTACACAGTAAGCTTCATGACAGCCAGGACTACAAAGACAGACTCTGTTTCAAATGAACAAACAAACAAACAAAAATACCCAAACAAATAAATATTACCAGGGGAAAAAAGGAGAATAAAATTAAGAACTGTTTCAATGGGCAAGTTTTAAAATTCTGAAATATTAACAGTAAAATATTGAACCCTATAAGTAATAATACAAATATATCAAGCAGGGACATGCAGAACAGGACAGGCCTACAGAGTCAATCTGTCAGTCCTGAGCTGACAGAGCAGCGGACTGGGTAATCTCACGAGCAACATGAGGATGTTAACAAAGCTTAACTCCTTGGAATGTTCAGAAAATGTGAGTTGCACATTCTTTTAAAATATACATCGAATATTTACCAAAATAAATCAGCTTTCTCTACCATACAACATATAACAAGAAATCACACTGTGTTGAAAATCTTAAACACTGAAAGCTGCGCTACATAGATAAAGTGATTTGGTTTCTAAATTAGTGGAACAAAAATGAATATAAAACCATTATACACTTTTAAACTACACAGCAATTGTCTGAATAACCCAAGAGGAATAAGAAGAATTTTAAAAATATATTTAGCTAAAATGTAATCAATTTATAATCTATTCATGTGGTAAGAATTCCACTTCAAATGGTGCTGATATAATTGAAATTAAATTTATTTTCTCCTTTGAGGTCGGCACACAAAATGTTTCAATGATGCACAATTAGCATTTAGCTACCCCTCAGTCTCAGGAAACAGATTTGTGATAGTTATTGTGTTGGTTTGTTGATGGAAGTACAGCACACAGAAAAAGGGATTGTTTGTAAAATGAGAGTAGTCTTTCTGGGCTTAAAAAGTGTCAATATCAGAAGCACTCTCATTCCGAGATGAGGAAGATGAACAGAAAGAAGACTGCAGAGCTCGGCAGAGGCTGTCTGCACTACACAGCTACATGTGCACAGCCGGTACGTAAGGAGTCTCTCCCAAGCTGCTTAAAGGATGATAGAAAACCATTTGATGAGATTGTGCTCAATATTCATTTTAACCACTGTAGCAATATTCACTGTAGCAATAGATGTACCTCCTAGCAGGCAAAGAAAACACAATATAATTAGTTCTCCAGACACATATATCATCACCTACCGCTGCCTCTTTGAGTTTTTTTCAGCCCATGGCCTAAAAGGTAATACCTTTTAACTGTCATTTTCCACAATACTCTTAAAACTGAAACTGTAAAGGATATCCCAGGAAATTCAAATAATGGCACAGTTAATAACTCTTTTCTACACCTATAAAGATAATTTGTCTTGTTTTAGGCACATAAATGAGATTCACATTTTCAAACATAACATTAATGAGTCCCATGATTCTATTGCTTTACTTCTAGGCAAGGAGAAATAAAAAATATTATGTTTTCCTCCAAGATAAAATTAAAATGAGAAAACATTTGAGACATTGAGTTTCAAGAGGTACAATTTAGGGAATACAGGAAAGCAATCCTGAAAAATGTGGTAATCGGTGAAAATCCCCATTCTATATCACCATATTGCGTGGTCTAGGCTCTAGCCTTGCTGGAGAACCCAGACAAAGTCAGGAAACTCCATAAGCTGAAGCTTTAGAGCTGAGCTTGTAGGAGAGCCAGAACAGACTTCGTAAGCAGACAGTAAGGGAACCCTACATATCAACAAAGATTCCCCCTCAAATATTAGACAGAAAGTTAATGCTACATACATGGAACCAGAAATGTATTCTCTGAAGAGAATAAAGGAAGCAGTAGGTGTCATCCTCACAGACATCAGCAACTCCCAATGCCCGAATGGAAAACTTAGGTTTGGGGGTTAGATGTGTTACTTAGGAAAGTCTTGCCTCAGAAGGACATAACATTCAACCCAGTCCTTGCCAAATAAGTCATAAAACTTAATTTTAAAATGATCTTTCTAAGTATCTTAACCATATCCCAGGATAGTATTCTGGATTATTTGTAAGAATAAAAGATCTGTAGTGAATCATTAGATCATGCCTGAAGTGAATCAAAGAAACTTACAAAAATCAAGAAATGAAATAACAATCTAGTAGGAGCAAAATTAAAGCTACAATTTCTCCTGAATTACTTAATTTCAACATATGGTATCAATGTATGTGATTTATATATTACCAAATTAAAGATAACTATAAAATAAAATATTATAGATCAATGCAATCTCTAAAGAGCACTAAGCACAGCAGTTTACTGTCCAAGGAGAAGGCAGTGTCACATGAACTTAGGACACTACATTCTAAAAAGAGTAGAAGGAAGGACTCGAGAAACCCACTGCACCACTCTAATCATTGTAAAAATTATTTGATTCCTTGAGAGGAAAAAATAAAACCATAGAGTCTGGGAAAATGCAGGTGTTAAGACATTTATGCTCCTCTTTTGTAGAAAAGATTAGCCATCATTTAATCCATATCAAAATGCAGCCATGATGTTTCTGTCAGAAGTAGCTCAGTGATCAAGATTGTATTTAAAACTGGTCGCATATGCCTTCACTGAAAATATACTATAACATAATGGAGTTCCAGAAATAAAGCAGGTATTTAACTTGTCATTTTATTTGCACAGCCTGAGATAAATTGATTGCTTTTATCAGTGACAGCTGATGGGTAACCTCTAGAGAATCAAAATTTTCAGATGCTGTCCAAGGCAAAAGAAAAAAATGGTTTCCTAAGAACAAGTTTCTGTAAGATGATTTGCTAAATAAGACCACATTCATATTCATACAGTAAATATAAATTACAGTATTCAGTGATACACTTTTTAATATTAGTCAAGAAATAGACTTAACCAAAGTGTTCACCAATGGATATGTGCGTAAAGAATAATGCCTTGGTGATACACACCCAAACTTTGAGACGAACACCATTAAATCATAAAAGGAAGGAAATAAAAATTTTTGACAAATTGTATGAACCTGGAGGACATAATGCTAAGCAAACTGACAATTTCCTCCTTAAAAATCTAACAATAACAACAAAAATTAGAAGCAGAGAATAGAATGATTTTTACTGTTGAAGACTAGGGAGATGTTAATCAAAATGTGAAATACTAAGTAAGGTAGGAGGACAGAGGGTTCAGATTTAAGTTCAAATTAATAACAGTGGAAGAAATAATATAAAAAAATGTTAGAAAACTAACATTTGTCTAAAACTGTGATAATTTCTGTTAAACATTTGTAAACAGAATATTATAAAAGTTGACAAAAATCATTTCTACTGTAATTACTGTAACTCATTTCTTTGCATACATTAACTGTTTCTTAGTAAGGAGCCATTAAGAATGTACAGGTAAAATACACATCCCACACAGGATGATTCTCAGTTAACTAATTTAACAAAATGTCAAGTACATGGATATAATTGCTACATCCACCATGTGTCCTTGCAAAACGATCTTACTTCTCAGAGTTTCTCAAGCAATAAGAGCTTCCCAAATCTGCTCTAATTATATTAGATTTAAGGAGGGTTGAACAGTGTGGTATTTATTAAATGCAGTATCCTCATGATATTACTAAGAGATATACTCTGTAACGTCTTTCTACCTTTCATCCCCCCTCTAAGTTCCACATATTTCTATACTGAAGACTGATTCCTATTTCTGTAAATGTGTATACAACAACCAGATATGTACTTCAATTTTCCTAATTGCTTTCAAGCTCCAAAGTAGCAATTTTATAGTTAGCAGACCATGATACTGAATTTTTAGAACGCTGTATCAGATATTGCTCTATATGAAATGTAAGTTTCATAATCAAATTATATGTTATCTGTTTATTGATCTAAGTGCTTAATATAATTCAAATATCTAAGCTGAAATAGAGAAAATGTTGAACAAATAACCAGATATATACATATTGTCAGAATATAAAAGTAATCTATATAATCTACTATTAGGAAGACAACTCCCTAAAATATAAAACATATTTTAAGAAACATATACAATGTTCTGGAAAGGTCAGTAAGAAAAATAAGGGATGCTGTTCGTTTATAGTCATATATAATATCTCCACACAGACACATAAAAATTGAAAAGTCTACAATAAAAATGATTTAATGTAAAAGAATTTTCAACATGAAGAATAAATGCAATTTTCATACATTTGGAGGAAAAATCTAAACTTTCTGGATTTCCAAAAAAGCAATGAGGTTCTTTCTTTTCCTTTTTTCCTTCCTTCCTTCCTTCCTTCCTTCCTTCCTTCCTTCCTTCCTTCCTTCCTTTCATTATTTTTTTTCCTGTCTTTCTTTTTTCAAGACAGGATTTCTCTTTGTATCCCTGGCTTGTCTCGAACTTCTTTTGTAGACCAGGCTAGCTCAAAGACAGAGACCGACCCACCTCTGTCTCGTGAGTGCTTAAATTAAAAGCCAGCACCACCTTTTGGTGCGGGAAAATTGTCTATATTCTGTCAATCATGTTTTAAATAAATGCTGATTGACCAGGCAGGTAGTATAGGTGGAACACCCAAACAGGAAGTAGAGTGGAGAACAGGAGAATTGGGGAAGCAGGACCCTCCCTTGGCATTCATGCGCAGATCACCAAGGAAGCAGGATGTAAGCTGCCAAGCTGAAAAATGGTACCAGCCATGTGGCTAACATAGATAAGAAAATGGGCTAATATAAGTTACAAGAGCTAGTAAGAATACTGAGATAATGGGCCAATCAGTTTATAACCTAATGTAGACTCTCTGTGTGATTTTCTTTGGGGTTTGCCGGCTGTCGGGTACAGGGCAGGACAGAAACCACAATGAGCCAGCCAGCCCTCATGCTACAACCTTTGCTGGGCAATGTGGTCATTTCTTAAAAACATACATTAATATATGAGCTTTCAGTTCCTAGGTACTTTCCCACAAGGTTATTGAGGCATTCTTCTAGACTAAAACAAAACAAAACAAAAATACACCTAATTTTTCCAAGATCTCACCTAGTCAATTCAGCTCCTGTAAAATCATTATTCCCTCTTCTAGGATTTATTTACTTACTTACTTTTTATTTATTTATTACATTTGTATGTATTTATTTATTTTGATGTGTGTGTGTGTGTGAGTGTGTGTGTGTGTGCTTGTGTGTGTGTTGTGCCTCCTCTGGAGGCAAGAAAAGGTTATTCTGTGCCTTCAATCTGGAGTGATAGGCAGTTGTAAACCACCCAGTGTGAGAGCTAGGAACCAATTAGTTCTAGAAAAGAATATCAAGTGTTTGCGACTGCTGAGCTATTTCTATTGTCTTTTGAAGTAATTTTTAAATATATTAATGGAACACAAAATTCAACAATTACATTAAAAAAGAATATAAAACCATAGAAAAAGAGCAGAATATTCAAATGCGTAATTAAACTTTTATTTATTTGGTTTTATGTTTGCATTACAAATGATCCATTAAAACCAGCTTTCTCAACCGACTCATTTTATTATATAGATAGCATGTGAAGAAATAAGAAATTAATAGGTAACAACTAGAAAGCTACAAAACAAAATTAATTGGAAAACAAATGTAAATATTTAAAATTTTTTATGGAAATTTTAAAATAAAGCAAAAAGTTATGTAATAGTAAACAGCATTGAAGAAATTAATCAAAATGAAGGAACAGTCCATGAACTTGATAACAATTCTTTGAAAATGTCCAGACATGAGCAAGGAAGACAAAGGACAAAGAAAAAGTAAGAAAACTGTAATGATTTATGACTGCACTTGTTGTTCTGACAAAATATCTCATTTAAAGTGATATATGCTGAAAAAAAGTTCATTTTGGTTTACTCTGCCTGAGGTAGAGTCCATAACATCAGGAGAGGACTTACCATGGCAAACACACAGCCACATGTTCGCCAGATTCTTCCAACCCCCTAGCAGATCTTTTTTTATATTCTTTGCCTCTCAACCACCTCCAGAAGTCTGGTGACAGGCAGGCCCACAACTTGTGTGGGTCACTCTGGCCAGCAGGTGAGTCTTGGATTGTTATTTCTTGGCATATTGATACTACTGAGGGGCCTCAATACAAATTACTCTGCTTTTGCTGACATACATTAGCACTCACATTCTACACTATGAATTCTTACTTTATTATGCACTTATCAATACAAAAGTATTTGGAGGTTAATATATTTGAATTTCTGGAGTCAAACCTTTGTTTTATAGCAGTTTCAAGAAGACCATTATTACTTGTGAAGCCAAGTGAAATATAAGTGAGAAAAATTCCTAGTGTTTACAAGGAGGCAGCTTGTTATAATAAAGAGGAGTCCCATTGACCAGTATCAGAAAGGGTAACTTTAAATTTCTTCTGGCAGTCAAAGTGGCTGACCACTGTCTGGATGTCCCTGAGGGTGAAATGGTGGTCAAAAGTTGACCTGTGATGAATTTTGAGTCCTAATTCCATCACTCTGTATCCAGAAACAAGACTAGTGGACAGGGATCTGTGTATCTCTATCAATTAAGAGAAGAAGGCACATAGAATATGTATAGCAAACAGCAGATATTACATGTAAATATGCATCTTTTCTACAAAAAAAAAAAATCATCCTGAGTGAGGTAATCCAGACCTAGAAAGAAAAACACTCACTCATAAGTGGATATTAGATGTAAAACAAAGAAAAAACAGGTTATAAACCATAGTCCCAAGGAAGCTATGTAACAAGGAGAACCCTAAGAGGGACACACATAAATCACAAAAGGAAGGGGAAACAGATAAGATATCCTGAAGAGAGATCTTCAGGAGAGAAGAAGGGAATGAGATGGTTGACTTGGGGGAGGGATGGAGAAGGAAAGCTATAAAAGAGATATCTTTATAGAAGGAGCCATTCTGGAGTTAGGGAAAAACCTGGTGCTAGGAAATCCACAAGGATGACCCCTACCAAGTCTCCTAGCAATTGTGGAGAGGGTGCCTAAACTGGCCTTCTCCTGTGATCAGACTGGTGATTACCCTAGCTGTCATCATAAAAGCAGTAACTGATAAAAGCAGATGCAGAGATCCACAGCTCCAGGAGTCTAGCTGAAAAGAGGGATGAAGGATTGCATTAGCAAAAGGCGTCAAGATCATGATGGGGAAACCCGTAGAGACAGCTGAGCTAGGGAGAGATCATGGACTCTGGACTAACAGCTGGGGAGCCTGCATGGGACTGAATTAGGTTCTCTGAAAGCTGGAGACAGATGTATGGCTTTTTGTGGGACTCTAGCAGTGTAACAAAGATTTATCCCTGGTGCATTAACTGGTTTTTTGGAGCCCTTTCCCTAAGGTGGGATACCATGCTCAACCTTGATACCGATGGAGGAACTTGGTCCTGTCTTAACTTGTTATGCCTGTTTTTTTTGACCCCCCAGGGGAGTCCTCACCTTATCTGAGAACTAGATTGGAGGTGGAGGTGGTGAGGTAGGAAAAGTGGGGAGGAGAGGAGGGAATGGGAACTTTGGCATGCAACATAATTAACTAAATATATAAGTAAAATCCTAATTATATCTAAAAATATGAATGCTGTCAGGTGTCTGCTCCAGCATTTTGTGATTCTTTTGAGTTTTTCTGACCATTGACTCAGACCCTTTCTGAAAGGATCCATGGAATTTCTAGCTGCATGGCTACTGAAGCTGTTGCTACTTCAGCTGCTGCTGCTTCAAGAACTTGCTTTTCCATCAATTTATTTTCTCAGATTGTCTTTAACTATCCATTCAATTCCTGCCTGATGTCTCTGTGAGTTCTGTTTCCCTGAGCTGGTGGACCTAAGAGGACATCCCTGACCCTTGACCAGCCATGGCTCTGTCTGGTACTAAAAGATGTGTGTTAGCAATAGTATCAAAGCAAACACTCACATTTCCTCTTGAGAGGCACATTGTGGTAATTTGGGGCACATAGCATTAGTGCTCAGATTTCTGCTAAGTTCTTTTCAGTCACAGCTGACAGCCTGCATTTTCTCTTGCTCCTCAGCGTCTGTGTCACACATACTTTCTCACAGGTGATCAAAGATTCGTTCAAATCACGAATCAACTGAGTACCTGTAAATTCGGGAAAACTGCCAAAATAGAGCAAGTGAGCATGGCAAAGGACTGGGTCCTGCTGCATTAAAATTCTTGTTTTAAAAAAGGGCTTTTAACCCAATTTTCATTAACAGAGAAGTAATTTACATTTCCAGCACTTAAATGAAAGAAATGCCTGGGAAAGAACTGATTATGTAAGAGGGAAACCAGGAACATTAGAAAGTCCTTGAAATTCATGTAGAGTAAAAAATGAATGCAATTAGGACTTCAATACAGCATGGAAATCTTTTACTAAGAAAATAGAAAAATAACTAAATGTGGGAGAGGCCAAGAAAACTGTGTAGAGTGCTTGTATAGCTTGTATACATAAAATAAAACCATAAAAATATCCTAGCATGACTGAAAATGCTTAATGTAAAACAGTGACACTTATTGTTTATCTCATTTGCTTTGTTACTTGCTATATTTATTTCATTTGACTTATTTCTGCTCTTTTTTTCCTAGCATTAAGGCAGTTATTATCAATAGAAATAATGGTGTGTGTGTATGTGTGTGTTATTACTTTTTTGCTTCCTTTTTGTTTTCAGAATGAATCTTGCTAATAGTTCAGTAAAAACTCTAATTCACTATGCAATTTAGACTGGCCTCTAACTCATGCTTCTACTACTTCTGTCTTCTTAACATTTGGATTACAGGCATGTGTCACCACCCACAGATCAGTTTTTTTTTAACACTAAAATATTATAAATAATGATTTTTTTGTTGTTTATTGCTAGTCAGTCAGTAGGTTGGCATCACAGTCTTAGTACTATATTCAATAAAACTTTATACTGTTAACAGAATAAACTAAGAATACAAGGCTTGCATTCTACCTATGAGCCAAGGTGCATGTTGGAAACTACATGTTTTCACTGCAAATGTCTCACAATAGTCCATTCAGAGACATTTATTGTGTCAACAGAATTGGTAAAAGGAAAAAATAGCTGATTTATTTTTATATAAATGAACATATGATAGGGCTGGAGATGTAGTTCAGTAGTGAAGAACACATTCTGCTATTGTAGAGGACTAGAGTTAGGTTCCCAAAAGCCATGATGGGTAGCTCACAACCACCCAAAGCTATCACTCAAGGACCCATTGCCATTTTCAGCCTCCTTTGGTGCAGCATTTACTTGCTCAAATTTACATTCCCATGCAAATTTACACATAAGTATAATTAGAGATAAAAATCTTAAAAAATACATTTTAAAGATCAGCCAATACCTTAATGTCATTTTGTTTTTAGGACTTGCATTCCTGACTTTATGTACTGGTATTTTCTAGGCCACATCTCAATTGGCTGTAAAAATAACACAGTTTCCAAACGCAAAAACACAAAATACTTATCTAATACCTTCACCTCTACTTAAGCCTTCAGCAAAATTATCTTTGAAATGATAAAGTGTCTGAAGTCTTTTATTTACTGCTACAGATCGGATTGCATGCTGTACACTATGTACACAAATTGTATTCAAGTGGATCTGTGACTCACTCATATCCGAGTTCCATGTTCAGAATCAACTGCATTGTATTAACATTTCTCAAAATGCCTATCAGGAAAATTTCGCAATAGCTAGGTTATAGAATGATTACATAATAGATATACTACACTATTTTTTGTATCTAACAATGAAAGTAAAGGTCAAACTTAGAAATGTTATTTGAAGTTTGTAGAAATTTTCTAAATTCTGAAATATGAAAACAATAATTTCATATGTTTCATCACATATATAAATCTATCAAACAGTAATCAGAGAATGGGGGTGGGATGTGAAGGGAGGGGGAATGGGAGAGTGGGAGGGAGGTGTGACTGGTACTGTTATGTGAAATACAAAAATAAATAAATTTAAAAAGTTAATCTTGAGAAAACGAAGTATTCCCTGAGGTCCATGAAATGAGGAGTTTCTTTCCTGTGTGCAGTTAAAGAATCAAACTCAGGTCCTAAGTCTTGGCAGCTGAAGACTTTGCCCACTGAGCACTTCCCTGAACCTGCTGCTGCTTTCTCTTCTGAGAAATAATGATTTGAAAGCACCCAAATCTCTCTTGGAGATTTTCTCTTTTGAAAAGTTGATAGCAGAATGAAAAAAAGTGATGGATATAGAATTTGCCATTTGTCTGGCATTTTAATGTTTAATCTATTTATGTTTTGTAGCTTACCTGTATATTCAGCTGAGTTTCCATCTTTAATTAGGAGTCATTTGGACATTTCTCAAGAGGATAAAGGTGTTTTCACCATCATATTTAAATTTATTTGCTATATACTGATATGAAAATGAAAATCTTGACTAATGGGTATAATGATGAATGGTTCATACAGGGCAGTAAACTTTTAATAATCACATATTATA
>JAQHUG010000163.1:4012129-4022468 GCA_028555095.1 Dicrostonyx torquatus
TCTATCCTTAGTGAGATATCCCAAACCCAAAAAGATGAGTATGGTATATACTCACTCATTAGTGGACCCTAGCCATTAACAAAGGATATTATGCTTATAGTTCACATGCTTAGAGAAGCCAAATAGCATGGTGAACCCAGAGAAAGACATATATAGATATTCCTGGAAATCAGAAGCAAGCAAGATCTCCAGGCAAAAGTTGGAAGCACGGTTGTGGGGATGGGGGTGGAGGTAGGTGCTGGCGGTGGGGGTAGGCAAAAGGGAGAGGGGTAGAATAGAGAAGGGAAGAACTGGGGAGAGCTTGGTGGTGGGGGAGGGTAGAGATGGAAGTAGGGTGGATATTGAAGAAGGGAATAAGTTATCTACATTAAGGGAGTCATTTTAGGTTTGGATAGAGACTTGTCTCTAGAGTGGATCCCAGGTGTCCACAGGGATGTCCCCAGATAGAAATTTCGCCCCATGGATGGTGATAGAGCCAGAGACCCACATTAACATCAGAGCAAGGGATTGAGCTCCCAACGTCCAGTTGAAGAGGAGAAGGAGGAAGAAGATGAGCAAGGAAGTCAGGACCGTGAGGGACTGGACCACCAACAGAGACAGTGGGCTTGATCTATCGGGAGCTCATCAAATCCAGCTGTACCAGGACTGCATGAGCATATGAGCAAACCGGACTCTCTGAAATTGGCTGCCAATGGGGACTGACTGAGACGCCAATGATAATGGCACTGGAACTCATCTCTTCTGCATGTATTGGCATTTTGGGAACATATTCTATATGGATGCACAGCTTCTTAGACCAGACAGGCATGGAGCGGGGAGTGCCTTGAGCTTCCCACAGGGCAGGGTATCCTGCCCCCTCTTAAGGAAGCAGCTGGAGGGAGGTGGGGTATTGGGGGAGCGGGAGAGCCTGGGACAAGGGGAGTAAATGTAAATTTTTCTTTTAACAATAAAAAAAGACTAAAAGTTAGTATATTGGATGGTTAAAATTCATCCTTAGACTCAATTACAGTACATTATACTAATAATGTAATCAATAATTTAACAGAAGATGTTTTCATGCTGGTGAACTATTATTAATTAAGGATTTTATTCAATAAATATCAAAATCATATAAATTTATATATGTTATTTTTTTGAGATACGGTTCTCTGTGTATCCCTGGTTGACCTGGAACTTGCTCTGTACACTAGTCTGGTCTTGATCATCCAGCCTTGGCCTCCATAATACTGATATTAAATGTTTGAACCACTGCTACCAAATATTTAAAATAATATTTAAGGTCTATGTTATTGTATTACACTCATTTATTAACTAACTTTTTATTTGTTTATTAAGTGATATATACATATACACAATAGATCATAAAATATATTCTTCCCTTTACAGTTTCTTCCTCATTTCCTAATACATCCAACTCCTCATTTCTGTTTTTTGATTTTAATTTTAAGGCAATATTTTAATATAGATCTAACAATAATTAAATAAATACATGCTGTGGAATTATCCTTCTGTACAAAATATGTTGCTAGAGGATAATCCTTCTGTACACTGTGTGAACATATGTTGCTAGGTTTGGTTTAGTAAGCAAACCGGGTGACCAATAGTTGAAAAAGATAAAGTTAAGCAGGAAAGTCAAACTGAGAATGATGGGATGAGGAAGGGTGGGGTCAGAGGAGTTACCAAGCAGATGGAGAACAAGTCAGACAAATAAAATGAAATAAAGATAATAGACACAGGCCTTAAAGCAGCACATCAATTAATAGAAATAGGTTCAATCGTTTAAGAGCTGGTTAGTAACAAGCCTGGGCTATTGGCTGAGCATTGTAATTAACACTCTCATTGTGTTTGTTTGAGAGCATTCACAACACAGGAAAACTCTGCCTACGAAAACATGCAAGAGGACATGAATTGGAGAGAAGGGAGATGTCTATGGGATAATAATCCAGAGAAAGAAGCAGGAAAGTAATTATGTTAATATATTTAAATTTCAAAAATAGTACACTATGTAGAATTAACATTCCCCATATGTGTGTGAATGTGGAGACAGCTAATGAAGTAGAGGTCCCCAGCAGTGGTCACACCTCCCTAGAATAGTGCTTTGTCATTGCAGTGCTGGTTAATTTTAAAAGTAACGTTGACATAACTTAAAATTACCTGGCCTGGGAAAAGAGTCAAAATAAGTAGCTCACTGGAACAGGTAGGTCTGTGATGAATTTTTATGATTATTAATTGACATAAGAGACCCAGCCGACTGTGAGGATACTGATTCCTAGTTATGGGATCATGAAGAGTATGAGAGAGCACACTAAGGAAAAATAATCAAAGACACATTTTTTTCTCTCTTTATTCTTGACTGTGGGTGACATGTGACTAGATAGAGTTCTTGACTGAGTATGAAATTTGACTAAGTAGTTGCTTCAACTCATGACTATAAACTGTAAGCCAAATAAACCTTTTTCCTTTTTTAATTTGTTTTGGTGAAGGTATATTGTCACCTAACAAAAACAAACAAACAAAGAACCCAAATTGGTATAAAAATGTGGTGCCTTTGCTGTTAGGAACCTGATTGTGTTGGTTTGGAGGAATACAGAGATTTTGGAACTTTGGGTTTTAACAGCTATTGAAGTCTGTGAGCAAATCTTAAATAACCTTTCTTGCGAAAATTTGGAGGGAAAAATGAAAAGAAAAATATAGAGAGCTAAGACTGACCTCATGACCTTTCAGATGGGAACAAGAATTTTTTAAGGAATTGATCAAGATTATTTCAGTGATAATCTGACTAAAGTTCTCTGTGGGATGATAAGATCAGGCCTGAAGATATAGATGTGAATGGAAAATAGAACACAGCCACCAAAATGAGACATTTTATGCTTCACTGCATCAGTTTGAAAATAGATTGTCAGGGTAAGCATACAGAAAATGATAGGGCTAAGGTTACATTTCAAACTTTCAGCAGAACGTGGCAATGTTAGAGTATTCCATGTGACCCTAGAGTTTAAGGAATTAAAGGGCTATGGAGAACAGCTGAGACCAATCACTATGTGTTAGTGTTGGCATCTCTATTGAGTCACTGAGAGGCCATTGCTGAAGGTGTAGTCTCTGTTGAAATGAGGGCATAAGGACATTGGAGATGCCAGTACCACAGGTTTGGGATTAAGCTCGGCTAATAAAAGAAACTGTGTACACTTCAGATAGAAAAACTGGAGAGGAGAGGCTGTGTGACAATTCCTCAGTTGAGATTTTCACTCTTCAGGTAACTCTAGTTTGTATTTAGTTGACAAAAGCCAACTTGCAATGTTCCATGACTAAAACTTTGTGGGGTGGCATCCCCAAGGAATTTGAAGCCTTTGAAGTTTTTTCTAGTACAGCGGATATTATATGCTGAAAATTTTCTCTTCTAGTCTTATGATTCACATAAATGTGATATTTCTTTGTAGGTGATTTCCTCAGTACATGAAGTGAGATATTGCTGTGTTTTAAAATTGCTGTGACCCCATAAGCATAATATTTCTTTGAAAACTCTAAAATAAAATAAAATCTTTTTTGTAATGCTATTGAAATTTAAGAACCTTTAAAATAATTTGCTACTTTTAAGTTTTTAAATGAATGTTGAGTAAATATAACATGCTATAAATAAAAAGTACATTAGTGTAAGACAAACAGAAAAGTGATTATAAAAATATTCAAATAATGAATCAAAGAAGCAATTATTATAAAATTAAGTAAAATATAGTTAGAATTATTCTAGAACTTTAGTTAATAAGTCATTATGAATGAAACACTTAGCACATCTAAATAACTCATTTCCATTAGTAGCAAAACTTGTTTTGATTTGTTTAGTTAAGCATCAGTGTACATAATTTGTATACAACTTGAAGAAATGTGAATAAGTCACGTTCTGGTGTCTTCTGTGATAAAGAAATGTTGTGTTAAAAATCAAGAAAGCAGTTTGGAACTTAATGAGAATTTGAAATAGTTTTCATGCTAATTTATTTTATTAGTGATGCCTGTAAACACAATAGCTCAATTAGAATTATTGCAGTATGTGTTTTCATGGACATATACACACACATAAACCTTAAAAAATAATTTAATTAGACTAATTTAATTTAGTGTGTGTGTGTGTGTGTGTGTGTGTGTTGAATATTTCATGGTCTTAATTGAAAGTTAAAATGTTCAAACTTCCTTTGGGATATGGTTTGAAAATTATCATTTTTTTTATAATCTGTGGTCAGTTATATTTTATCATGTTTTAAGTTGCTTGATATTTAGATGTCCATAGTTTTATTATGCTGTTTACAAGAAACACACTTCTATGATGGGGAAGATCTGTTAACCAATCACACCTAGTAAAGGTGTGGCTACCTGGAGCCCAGGAAGGAAAACTGGGAGGGACCAGGTATATGCTCTCTTTCTGGGTGATTTCCACTGAAACAGAGGAACTCAGAGTTTCCACTCTTGTGGTGTGAGTTACCCCTTATAACAATTAAAAATATAATTGTTTATGTTTAAGCGGGCCTGATTATTTTCCTACTCAAGCTAGCCGCAACCCTTGGCACCCAATGAGGGGGTATGGGATAATAGATTGGTATTTGTGAGTTATTCTATATAGACAATTACATTGGTATAGATTTTTGTATTTTGATATAAAGTTAAATTATATTAAATATTGTGTGCATGTATTCTTCTACCTCTGTTTAAAATATTGTTTATGTATTGATATATATTTACCATATTGCAGTGTACATTTCTACCTCTGATCAAGATACTTATACATTGTTTACATTTGGAGCTCATTGTCCTCATTTATTGCATAGCTGTTTATTGTCTGAGTCTTTAAGTTAGGTAGGAATTAAGAATTATAGATCAATAGTCATCTATTTTTGTCAAATTTATAGTTGGACTAATCAGGTCCTTTAGATACATAGAGATTATATTCTTTATAGATAGATAATCTTCAACCTCTTCAGGAGCTGTAGAAAATGGCATATAAATAACTTAGAGTTGTGTTGAACTGAGACACAGATGCTCCCGGCAACATCGATCTATTCCCGAGAGAATGTTGAGCACCAAAGACACTCCACTGGGAGCTTGTTTTCTTCTTGGCAGAACTGGCCTTTGGGCAAAGAAATGCCCATACCTCAACCACTGACAAAGATACATAGTATCCATAAATGGATAAAACAAGACTGTCAAATCCTACCAAGACAGGGTAAAATAGTTTTAAAAAACTTTCTTGCCTTTAAAAACGGTATGTCAGTTATGTTAGGACTTAGCCAAAGTTGGTTGCTTTAACATTGCAAATGAGAATTTGGGTGATTGCCTAGGTAGCCAGTTGTCTCTGTCATTTGTCGCATATTTTGGCAGTTGCTCAACTGCAATCCAGTTAATCAAGTAATATTGTTTCCCTTCTCAGATCTTCAATGGATTTGAAGATTAGATAATTGTAGTTACCTTCTTCATGATTTAACCAAGCTTAATTTCAATGCAAGACTTAAAATAGAATGTTTTGTAAAACTTTTGTTATATGTTCCTTGCTTAATATTGTTTATTGTTTGTAATTTTATATTTGGTATCTGTTCCTATTGTATATAGTTGTATTGGGTTTGGATAGATCTTGTTTAGACAAAATGGGGAGGTAATAAAAAATCTCTGTTAACAAATCACACCTAGTTAAGGAGTGGCTAACCGAGCCCAGGAAGAAAAACTGGGAGGAACCAGGTGTATGCTCCCCCTCTGAGCTGTTCCCAAGAGACACAGAGGAACTCAGGCTTCCCATTCTTGAGGAGTGAGGTTCCACTTATAACAATTGAAAATATAATTGTTTAGTTTTAAGCTGGCCTGGTTATTTCCCAAAATGAACTAGCCAAAACACACATCAACCTCAAAGTCAGACAGTACTTCAGAGTAAAGGGTTGGGAAAAGGTTTTCCAACCAAACAGACCTAAAAACAAGCAGGTGTGGCTATTCTAACATTTAACCAAATTGATTTCAAACTAAAATCAATCAGAAGATATGGATAAGGACATTTTATATTCATAACAGGAATATCAAGACGAAGCCTCAATCCTAAATATCTATGCCCCTAATTCAAGAGCACACACATATGTAAAAGAAACATTACTAAAACTTGAATCACACATCAAACCCCACACATTCTCCTCTATCGACAATGGACAGGTCAAACAGACAGAAATTTAACAGAGAAATAAAAGAACTATCAGATGTCATGAATCAAATGGACTTAACAGACATCTATAGAACATAGCATCCAAACAAAAAAGATTATACCTTCTTCCCAGCACCTCATGAAACATTCTCAGAAATTGATCACGTTCTGGTAACAAAGCAAATACCCACATATAGAAAAAGAAATTGGAGTAATCCACTGTATCTTATCAGATCACCATGGAGTAGAGTTAGAATTCAACCACAATGCTACTCCCAGAAAGCCTACAAACACAAAGAAACTGAACAATCAACTACTGAACCACTTCTGGGTCAATGAAGAAATAAAGAAATTAAAATCTTCCTTGAATTCAATAAAAATGAAGACACAACGTATCCAAACCCATGGTATACTATGAAAGCAGTGCTAAGAGGTAGTTCATAGCACTAAGTGACCACATAAGGAAAATGGAAAATACTCACATCAATGACCTAACAGCATGCCTGAATGCTCTAGAAAAAAAAAAAAGAAGCAGACTCACTGGAAAGGAAATAATCAAGTTGAGGGCTGAAATCACCAAAATAGAAACAGAGAAAATGATACAAAGAATCAATGACACAAAGAGCTGGTTCTTTGATAAAATCGACAAGATTGACAAACCGTTATCCAAACTAATCAAAAGGCAGAGAGAGAACACACAAATTAACAAGATCAGAAATGAAAAGGAATAAATAACAACAGACACTGAGGAAACTCGGAGAATCATTAGGTCTTACTACAAAACCTGTACTCCACAAAACTGGAAAATGTAAAAGAAATGGTCAATTTTTGAGACAGATGCCACCTACCAAAGTTAAATAAAGACCAGGTGTGCAATTTAAATAGACCTATAAGCCATGAGGAGATAGAAGCTGCCATCAAAAACTTCTCAACCAAAAAAAGCTTAGGGCTGGATGGTTTTAGTGCTGAATTGTACCAGAACTTTCAATAAGAGCTAATACCTATACTCCTCAAAGTTTTCCACATAATAGAAACAGAAGGCTCACTGCCAAACTCTTTTTATTAAGCTAGAGTTTCCCTGATAGCAAAACAGCACAAAGACCCAAACAAGAAAGAGAATTACATACCAATCTCACTCATGAGCATGGATGCAAAAATTCTCAATAAAATTCTGGCAAACTAAATCTAAGAACACAACAAAAAAATCATCTATCATGACCAAGTAGGTTTCATCCCAGAGATGCAAGGCTGCTTCAACATATGAAAATCAATCATATAAATAAATTTTTAAAAATCATATGATCATTTCATTGGATGGAGAAAAAGCAATTGACACAATTCAACACACCTTCATGATAAAGGGATTGGAGAGATTAGGGATACAAGGAGCATATCTAAATATAATAAAAGTAATATACAGCAAGCCAACAGCTAACATCAAATTAAGTAGAGAGAAACTCAAAGCCACTTCACTAAAATCAGGAACAAGAGAACGCTGTCCGCTCTCTCCATATCTCTTCAACATAGTTCTTGAAGTTTTTGCAATAGCAATAAGACACAACATAAGGAAATCGAGGGGATTTGTATTGGAAAGGAAGAAGTTAAACTTTCATTATTTGCAGAAGACATGATAGTGTATTTAAGTGACCCCAAAAATTCTACCAGAGAACTCCTACAGCTGATAAATACCTTCAGTGAAGTGGCAGAGTACAAGATCAACTCCAAAACATCATTAGCCCTCCTAAACACAAAGGATAAAGAGGTTGAGAGGGAAATCAGAGAAACATTGCCTTTCACAATAGTCACAAATCACATAAAATATCTTGGGATAACACTAACTAAGGAAGTTAAAGACCTATTTGACACGAAATTATGTCTTTGAAGAAAGAAATTGAAGAATGGAAAGATCTCCCATGCTCTTATATAGGAAGGATCAGCATAGTAAAAATTGCAATCTTACCGAAGGCAAATAATAAATTTAATGCAATCCCAATCAAAATCACAACACAATTCTTCACAGACCTTGAAAGAATGATACTCAACTTCATATGGAAAAATAAGAAAGCCAGATAGCCAAAACAACCCTGTACAACAAAGGAACTGCCAGAGGCATTACCATCCTTGACTTTATGCTCTATTACAGAGCTCCGGTAATGAAAACAGCTTGGTATTGGCATAAAAACAGAGAAGTTGACCAGTGGAATTGAATTGAAGATGCAGATATTAATTTACACACCTATAAACACCTAATTTGCATCTTCGACAAATGGTGCTGGCATAACTGGATGTCAACTTGTAAAAGAATGAAAATAGACCCATATCTGTCACCATGGACAAAACTCCAGTCCAAATGGTTTCAAAACCTCGATATATATCCGACCACACTGAACCTGATAGAGGAGAAAGTGGGAGGTAACCTTCAATGCATATTCCTAAATATAACCCCAGTAGCACAGACAATAAGAGCAGCAATAAATAAATTGGTTGTCCTGAAACTGAGAAGCATCTGTAAAGAAAGGATACAGTTAATAAGACAAAAAGGCAACCTACTGAATGGGGAAAAAAATCTTCACCAACCCTACATCAGACAAAGGACTGATCTCCAAAATATATAAAGAACTCAAGAAATTAGACATTAAAATTCTAAAGAGCCCAATTAAAAAGTGATATAGTGAACTAAACAGAGAATTTTCAGCAGAAGAATTTCAAATGGCCAAAAGATACTTAAGGACATGTTCTTTTTTCCTTAGTTATCAGGGAAATGCAAATTAAAACAACTCTGAGATACCATCTTATACCTGTCAAAATGGCTAAGATCAAAAACACTAATGATAGCTTGTGCGGGAGAGGTTGTGGAGCAAGGGGAATACTCATCCATTGCTGGTGGGAATGTAAACTTATGCAATCACTTTGGAAATCAGTATGGCAGTTTCTCAGAGAACTGGGAATCAACCTACCTCTGGATCCAACAATTCCACTCTTAGGAATATACCTAAAAGATGCTTATCATACTACAAGAACATTTGTTCAACTATGTTCATAGCAGCATTATTTGTAATAGCCAGAACCTGGAAACAACCTAGATGCCCCTCTACTGAAGAATGGATAATGAAAGTGTGGCACATCTACACATTAGAGTACTACTCAGCAGTAAAAAACAATGACACTGTGGGAGAATTGTCTGTATTCTGTCAATCATGCTTTAAATAAATGCTGATTGGCCAGGCAGGATGTATAGGCAGGCAAACCAGACAGGAAGTAGAGGTGGTGCAAGGAGAACAGGGAAGCAGGAATCTTCCCTGACATTCCTGTGCAGTCCCTCTCAGAAGCAGGTAAAGGGCCATGTGCCTGGCATGGATGGGAACAATAGGTTAATATAAGTTATGGGAGCTGGTAGGAAGACTGAGCTAATGGGCCAATCAGTGTATAACCTAATGTAGACTTTCTGTGTGATTTTCTTTGGGGCTTGCTGGCTTTCTTTGGGGTACTGGGCTGACAGTAACCCGAACAAGCCAGCCCTCATGTTACATGACATCTTGAATTTTACATTCAAATGGATGGAATTAGAAAACATTATCCTGAGTGAGGTAACCCAGACCCCAAAAAACAAATCTGGTATTTACTAACTCATAAATAGATACTAGTCATAAAGCACAATGAGCCTATAGTTCAGGATCCTAGAGAAACTAAGTAATAAGCTAACCCAAAGAAAAACATATATAGACCCACCTGGAATTTAGAATCAGACAAAAATTTGAGAGCAAGAAGGCCAGGGATAGAAGGAATGGGAGAAGGGGGGTTGAGGAGAACTTGAGGGAATGGGATAGTCGAGACAGTGAATGGATAGATATGAGAGAAAGGAAAGAGATATGTTGATTAAGGAAGACATTATGGAGTTAGCAAGAAAACTGCCTCTAGAAAAATACTCAAGAATCTCCAAGGATGACCCCAGCTCAGACCCTAAGCAATATAGGAGAGGGTGTCTGAACTGACTTTTCCCTTCAGTCAGAGGGATGATTATCTTTTTTTTATTCAAAAAATTTCTTTTCTTTTTTTTCTTTTTTTAATTTATTGTTTTATTGTTAAAAGCAAAATTTACATTTACTCCCCTTGTTCCCAGCCCTCCCGCTCCCCCACTACCCCACCATCCTCCCCCTGCTTCCTTAAGAT
>JAQHUG010000163.1:4027521-4053445 GCA_028555095.1 Dicrostonyx torquatus
ACACCTAGATGGCTGGGCTGGGAGTCACTTACCTCCCGGTCGAATGGCTGAATCAGGAGCCCTCTCCAAGGTTCTGCCACAGTCAGAAAGTCGGGCTTCTGTGCTCCACAAAGCCCTGTGGCTTTGTACAGGTCCCCCTTTCCCTCAAGGCCCCAGCCCGGGAACAGCCATTCCATTATTTTTATATTGTTATCACTGACTTAAATTCTAATAACCACAAATAAGAAATACATACCATATTTATTTCTTTATCTGTGTTGAACAAGTGTCCTTGTAATAGTGTGAGGCATCTTTTGTGTATATATGCTCAAGATTAATAATGTTAGATCTATAGGTACATCAATTCTCATATTTCTGAGGATCCACCACAGTTATTTCAATAGTGGTTGTACAAGTTTACAATCCTATAACCAAGAGAAGGACATTTCCCCTTACTCCACATCCTTCCCAAAGTGAGTTGTCACTTTTTAAATTGATTGTGGCCATTCACACTCCTGGGGGTGAAATGTCAATGTGATTTTGATTTGCATTTCCCTTATGACTAATATCTTTCTTCAAGGACTTCCCAGTCACTTCAGTTTCCTCTTTTGGGAATTCTTTGTTTAGAGTTACACCACATCTGTTCTTTAAATTGGGCTATTTGTTTTCTGATACACAGGTTTTTGTTGTTGTTGCTGTTTATATATTTAGAAAATTCATATTCTACCAGATGTGTTGCTAGTTATTTTTTCCTGTTCCCTAAATTTCTAGTCTTCTGTTTCGTAAATGAAATATAACGAAACTTCCCAACTTAATTCCGATTATTTTAAGAACAAAACACAAATGTATTCCAAGATCTAACAGATGCCAGACAGACAAACAAACTCCAAAAAAGTAAACGAAACAGAATATTTATACTAGGAATGAGAACTGTGTTCTCATGAAACTGATCATATATTTTGTAGGCCTTTGAAACTGTTGGATGACAACAACAGAGTACGGTATAAGCTAGACAACTCTTAGCATCCTGAAGAAGTTAGAGATGCTCAGTGATTAAGAGTACTTGCTGCTATTCCAGGAGCATAGTTCTTTTCCCACTGTCTGTATCTCAAGTATCCTTCTAACCTCTACAGACATATGCACATATGTAACACACACCACACACACACACACACACACACCTATACAAACACACAAACAAACACAGAAGAATGAAATTAAAAATAAATTTAATTAAGAATTCCATTAAAGCAACTCAATTTTATGTGGCCTGGGAAGAATAATGGCCCCCCAAAAAATGTTGACATTGGAAACACCTAATTTTGCTTTCAAAATTTGGAACCCATGATAAAATGTGGCTTACTGAATTACATCTCTTTTTCAGCTTGCTTTCTGATGCAACTCAGGACTATCTGCTCTGTGTTGAAACCACCCATAATTTTAATTAATCAAAAAAAAGTTTCATGGGCCTGTCCAAAAGTCTGTCTGGTGGGGGCATTTTCTGAATAGGATTCCTTTTGTACAAATGACTTTATGTTGTTTTAAGAGGATAAAGAAAATACTAATTAGCAAAACAACAATTCTCATACTTGGAAGATAGAGACATAAGGTTAAAACCCAGTATACGCAATTTAACGATTTTGCATGTAGCCTAGACTACATGAGACATTGTTTCAGAAAATGAAAGAGATAGAGAGACAGAGTGAGAGAAGGAAGGCAAGCTTATAATCACCAAAAATTGCAGCTAAACAGAAATTATAAATATAATAGCATTTCAAGGTACAAGATTATCATATAAAATTAATTAATTTTAAATATATTAGTAAATCACACCTGGAATTCAACCTTACATTTACCAGCATTGTTAAATATTTAACACTTTACATAAATAAATTGTTTAAGATAAAAATACTACTATTAGTATAAAACTTTGTGAAAGTAACATAATGAAGAATGCCTGCATTTTTTTTCTGTTTTTTTGAGACAAGGTTTCTCTGTAGCTTTGGAGCCTGTCCCGGAACTAGCTCTTGTAGACCAGGATGGTTTCGAACTTACAGACATCTTCCTGCCTCTACCTGTGATTAAAGATGTGCATCACCACTGCCCAGCCAGTATGCCTGCATTTAAGAATTTTGGACATTCATGCTTAAGAGTCTAAAGAAACCCTCTCAGTTATCTTTCCTGATGCCACTAAATACAAGTAAAAGGACCCTGTTATTTTCTAGTTATCAGTTAACAAGTTCATAATATGCATGGGAATGCAATAAAAATGAACAAAAATCAGACAAAGGAAACTGAAGAAATTATAAGATACCATTTTATATCTTAATTTTTAAATCAAATAAGATAAAATTGTATGCATGAGGACGTGTTCACAGAGTTACACAGAAAAGAATGAATATCTTAGAAATGTAAAAACACAAATGTTATATCCAGTAGTATTTAGTTCCTGTAACCATGACTGACTAGGGGCAGCAAAGGAATGAAGAAAGTATAAACATACCTACAGTAGAAAAAAGGATCATGTAGAGTTCTGCTGCCCACACAACCTGCAAGCTGATCATGAAGTATGTGTAAGATAGCAGTCTCAGGCTTACATATCTAGGAGAAGGGAGCTTCAGTTGCTATTCTATACTCATTTCATCAGTAACTTCTTAATTCTCATTCCTACACTCTACAGGAATGCTTTGCTGTCACTTCTGAGTCTGGCCCACATTGACAATCGCTTTGCCAGTATCCCTTGGGCTTGTGCTTTGAACTCCTGGACATGGCTACGACCATATCAATAATGCACATTCACTCTGTATATCAATCACTTAGAACTTCATCTGCTCCCTACATCTCTCCCTTCTTATTCCTTAGATGCTCATAATGAATTCTCTTGCTTAGGCTGGGTACAGTCTGATGCAACACTTGAAACCAGACTGTAAAGGCAATTAGAAAGGAAATCATAACAGCTTATGTGCATAGCAAACCAATGGAAATGTTTTAACAAGAAAGTGATTAAAGCCAATTGATTAAAGCCAATTAGAATCATTTCATAATATTAGCAGAAGAAGCATAACTTTTGTAATTTTTAAGATGCAATGACATAATTTAGTCTTTTGCTTCATATCACATTATGGTTCCAAACATACAGGAAGTGGGTCTCAATTAATTTCCAATTATATCTGTTCTCATTTTAATAAATTTAAAATATTAGTTTAAAATAGATGTAAAGGAGAGACTGTAATACATATGTGGTGGTATTCTATGTGACAAATTGATTATTGTATAAAATCGCAGGGCAGTGCCTTTTCCCAAATATGGAGCGTATTGGGAATCTAAGTGGTTTAAGCATTACTTTTCAAAACAAAGAGACTCAATGTAAACAGATTTGCAAGAACATGACCAAGTCATTTGACAAAAAGGCAATGGTATTTGCCAACATAAGTCCCTGTAGGAATTTCCCCTGACAAAAATTACCTTTATGGATATGATTACCACACATTTCAGAAAATGGTTACTCTGCTGTTTATCAATGCTCTACCCCTTTAGACCTGTAATGAGCCTATTCCCCGGGCTCAAAATGACTGTTTTACACCATCAGGGAAGAGTCATGTGTATTCTCAACCCAGCAAAGCACAGGGGATGTGGAAAGTCAATGTACCATCAGAATATCTTTAAAATGACCCCTCACATTTCAATTCCCTATCCTATGGAGACAGTATGTTTTTGTGGTGCTCAAGTCATCTTAAGGATTTAAAAATTTTTAATATAAATAAGGACTTGCTCTGAATATTATTATGGTAGAGGATTATCCTACTTTACTTTTCTAATTGTTGTTCAGGTTGGCTGTGGATTCTCTTATTTAATATCCTGTCCCTATAGATTTCAAGAAATGGCCAATTTGAGAGTTAGTTTATGTTGAGCTAAAGTTTTTAAATGTACAAGCACAAGTACTGTTTTTCTTGACGCACTATGACTCATCCACAATTGCAAGGTAGCTGGTTTCTATATACATATCTTGCACAATTTCTCTCTCTCTCTCTCTCTCTCTCTCTCTCTCTCTCTCTCTCTCTCTCTCTCTCTCTGTGTGTGTGTGTGTGTGTGTGTGTGTGTTATATCAAGAGTCACATATTGAAGGTGGCTTCTTGTGTGAGTTTAAGAATGCATACCTCTTTAAAAGTCTTGATAGCAGTTTCAAAACCCAGTTGTCTGGTAAGACTTTTTCTGTTTTTCTGTTAGCGGAAACAAACACTTGTAGTTTGTTAGTTCTGGGCTAGAAAGTCTGGGCAAATATTTTTCATTTGCAAGTGTATCTTAGTTAGGAATCTCAATTAACTATATTTTTTACAAAAGCTATTTTGTTATATAAGTTATGTTGTTCAAAAGCCATGTAGCATTTAAAACTGACAATTTTTTTCTCTCTAGCTATGCACCTCTCTCAGGGCTATTTTTTAATATATAAATTTCAACAATAATTAGTTTATAAGCTCCTGCCCTGTCTCTCAAGCAGTATTCATGATGGCAGGGAGATGAAGGAACTCAGCTATGTTCTGCAATGATACCTGAACCTAGAAATTATATATATATATATATATATATATATATATATATATATAGTGTGTGTGTGTGTGTCTATGTGTGTGTCAGTGTTTCTTTGTGTGTGTGTGCAAGTCTGTGTGTTATTTAGGGTTTAGCATTTTGTAGCCTCTTACTCTGACTCTTGGGCAGTTGTAGGTCTCACCGTTTATCAGTATTTACTACGAATAGAAGTGTTTTTGATGAGGATTCATCTCTCAGTTTATGCATTGGCATTAGAACGTGATTTAACAACTTACACTTTTGTAAGAAAAACATTAGCAGATTCTACCTGGAGACACATAAATTCTCTAGACATAGAGTATAGGTTTTTGGAATGGTTATGGGATCAAGTATGTAATTCATCTTGTTCAGCTTAATATGATCCAAAATATGATCTTAATATCTTAATCACTTAAATATGATCCAAAAGTTGTTAATTACTTCAATGATATCCATGCTACTACTGTACCAGTTGGAATATCTTGAGAGGCAAACATTTTGTAGTTCTCAAGATTGGTGATTACTTTTCTCCTCTTGTAGCTTGTTTAATACCGTCTTTCATTGTGAAAGTTAGCTATTGGGATGAATTCTCCGGGTGTGTATCAGATTAAATATTGCATGTTATATAACTCAGATATATACCTTATTTAGGATCTATAGGAAAGAAGGAGGAGGAAAAGATAATGATGGCAGTACTGGCATGGATGTGGAAAAAAGGGAACATTTACTCACTGGCAATGGGAGTACAGACTTGAAGAGATATCAATGTGGAGATCACTCCAAAAGCTTTAAACAGACTTATATTGTGGTTCAGGTATAACATCTTGGGTATATAGCCAATATTATGTAGAAAAAATTCAAAATAATACAATTGATGTCAAAAGAAATTAACATTAAACTATATTAGACAGTATTAAATTATTCAAAGTAAGAGGCTACAATTAGAAAAAGGGAAAAGTTTAATCAGGATGTATTGTAATAGAAAAGAATGTTTTGTCACTAAAGGGATAAAAAAGAAATAAACTGAATCTGGAAATTTTTTGAATAAATATGATCAAGAAATGAATGATAAATGCTGAATGAATGCTAAAATACCAAGTTTGGTTTGACTTTAAGAGGTTTTGTGACCCTTGAACAAGCTGTTCTCTATGCAGAATTCCCATTCTTTACTGTAGGTTGTCAGCATACCCTATTCAAACTTGCAGTATGTTCTTGTTTGGGAGTGACGTGACCTGACCCCACAGATCCAAGTATTGTAATAGTTGGTCCTAGACTATGGAATTATTTGGGTAAAGATGGAAGCTTTAAGAGATGGGACCTTGATGGCAGAAGTGAGTCACTGAGGCAGGACTTGAGTGTTAGTGCCTGGTTAGTTCTCTCTGCTTTCTGATCCACTAAGATGAAAGTTGAACAACAGTGTCAACGTTCATGAGCTCAAAACAAACTTCACTACCTACCCTAACTTCCCTGCCATTCCTGTCATTTTTGACTCTCTTTATAAAATCTAAGCCAAAATAAATCATTTTTTCTAAGTTGTTTCTATCATGTATGTGATTTTTCACAGTAACGAGTTATAGTATTTTTTTATTGTTAAAAGAAAAATTTACATTTACTCCCTCCCAGCCCTCCCGCTCCCCCACTTCCCCACCGCCCTCCCCATGCTTCCTTAAGACGGGGCAGGATACCCTGCCCTATGGGAAGCCCAAGGCCCTCCCCCCTCAGTCTCGGTCTAAGAAGATGTGCATCCATATAGAATAAGTTCCCAAATAGCCAATACATGCAGAAGAGGTAGGTCCCAGTGACATTATCATTGGCTTCTCAGTCAGTCCGCACTTGCAGTCACATTCATAGAGTCCAGTTAGGTCATTTGCTCATTCAGTCTGATTTGATGAGCTCCCAATGGATAGAGCACACTGTCTCTGTTGGTGGGCCAGTCCCTCACGATCCTGACTTCCTTGCTCATCTTCTTCCTCCTTTTGCTCTTCCACTGGACCTTGGTAGCTCAGTCCCTTTTTCTGATGTGAATGTGGTTATCTGGCAATATCTCCATCCATCATGCGAAATTTCTATGGTGACGATTAAGATATTCAACAAAGTAACTATGGGAAAAGTTCAGTTCAAGCACCCACTCCACTCTTGCCCAAGTACCTAGCTGGGACATCCCTGTGAATACCTGGGATCTCCTCTAGGGACAAGTCTCTTGCAAATCCTAGAATGACTCCCGTTAATGTAGATATCTTATTCCCTTCTCCAATATCCACCCTTCCTCCATCTCCACCCTCCCACAACCCCAGGCTCTCCCTGGTTCTTCCTTTCTCCCTTCTACCCCCTCCCTTTCACCTACCCCTCCCCCAAACCCTACCTCCACCCCCATCCCCACTCCCGTGCTTCAAACTTTTGTCTGACGATCTTGTTTGCTTCTGACTTCCAGGAAAATCTATATATGTTTTTCTTTGGGTTCACCTTGCTATTTGGCTTCTGCAGGCTTGTGAGCTTAATGTCCTTTGTTAATGGCTAAGGTCCACTAATGAGTGAGTACATACCACACTCATCTTTTTGGGTTTGGGATATCTCACTAAGGATAGAGTTTTCTATTTCCATCCATTTGCATGCAAAATTCAAGATGTCATTTTTTTTTCTGCTGAGTAGTATTCTAATGTGTATATATTCCACATTTTCTGGATCCATTCTTCCATTGAGGGGCACCTATAGTATCTTTAAAAATTAAAAAAAAATAGTTTTACAAAGTGGACTTTATCTAAAAGAGTTCTGCTGCCCAAATACCTTAATGGTAAGTAATATGGTACCCAGGTCTGCTAGAACACAGAGGAAAGAAAATTACATATCTCAAACACAACTGATGATTTGGATTTCTGGGAAAAGACCACTTCTGGAAATATCTATTTACCAAGGTCCATCCATTAGTTTTATTGCTATATCATAGATGCCTCTATCATGCAGCTCAAGGGTGCAGAGAAGGCTCAGAACCTTCATTATGTCCTGGTCTGCCATTAAGTCTTTGTTCTCTTATTAGGAAAAGCATAATTCTGCCAAGTGGGGCAGATGATACTAGGTTAGTGCTATTCAAAAAGAATAATACTGGTGTACTTAAGAAATAACTATAACAATATCTTTGTTATGTGAAACTGCCCAGGTAGCCATACTAGCAGTTCTGTGTGAGTGTATTTATTGTGTAAACTGTAACCTGAGGCTATGGCCTGAAAGGGATTTAAGAATGACAAAATGTTTGTAACATATAAGTCTATGAACTATATAAGTTGGTTAATTTTTCTACCCAGTCTTGTCATCCTTTTGTACATTAGCCTAAATGATTCCCACACTAGTATTAAAGAATTTTCCTTTAATTTCCTAGAAGTATTCATCATGATTTTTCACTAGGAAGTCATATTAATTCAATAACAAAACAATTATATATATTAGAGATAACTACTTTTATATATTTTTGCTACTTTTTTATAATAGCTAGGAAATGGAAAGAGCTGATTAGTGGCTAATTAACAATGAGTGGAACCTTATACAGATACTAAGAAAAAGCTATAAAATTCACAGGAAAAAGGAGGGAGCTACAAACAATCATTCTGACTGTGGTAACACACATGCAGAAATACAAATATCACACATCTATTTACATTTGTTGACATTAGCTTAGAATTTGCAAATAAATGTCTTTGTTTTGGAATATTTAAGTCAGGAAATTTCCAAGGGGCCACGGAAAGAGTCTTTCAAGTGAGTAACGAAAGAATATGTTGATTTAAAGCACACAACATAATGAAGGTTAAGTTTGGGTAAGGAAATGAAGAATGGGTATAAAAATAAAGGGAGAGGTAAATAACATTAAACAGTTTTTGAAAAAAAAAAAGTAACATACAGAGGCTTGTGTGTGTATGTGTGTATATATATATCAAACTAACAAAAATCCTGTCACATGAATGGGTTACATGTTTTGAATTGTTAGCCAGTAAGTCCCTCAGACCCCCCAACCATTGGAGATTATGGCCAAAATTCTTCATTATCTTTCGGAATGAGACTATAGAACCCTAGATACAATTTAATACAACTCATTTTATGAAAAGTAGAGATGAAATAAGTCACTTAAACTTTCATTCATGAACATAGAGTTATATTTATTTGTACTCTTTTTGTTTTTGTTTTTTCGAGACAGGGTCACTCTGTGGCTTTGGAGCCTGTGCTGGAACTAGCTCTTGTAGACCAGGCTGGTCTAGAACTCACAAAGATCCGCCTGCCTCTGCCTCCCGAGTGCTGGGATTAAAGGCGTGTGCCACCACCGCCCGGCTTTATTTGTACTCTTATTTTATTAATTTACTTAGGTATAAATTCAAAACAATATATTAGCAACTTACTTTCACCAGTAGACTCTTCTGTTTCTTTACCCACATGACACCCCTGACATCAATAACGACATAAATTTCTTTTTTCCTATGAAATTTCTCATTCACTTTCATTTGTGAAAGATAGCAACACTGCAAATGGGTTACCTTAAGTGGTAGTATTTTTTTTTTCAGTAAATCTTGGAATATATTTTGTTTTCAGAGTTGAGGTTTTGCTCATGTCCTAAATAAGTCTTAGGAAAGCCAAATATATAGAAATGGACTTATATTTCTTAGGGTTAACGAGAGACTGAGTAAAAGTGCATAATGGATATGAATATAAAACTGTAGCCTAAGAATATTTCAGCGCAAGCAATATTTTTCCTTGACATATGTGTGTGTGTGTGTCAAACTGCCTGTTCACATTCTTCCAAAATTCATAATTTGGGACTCTGACTTCAATTTAGTGGAGTCAGATTATAAGAACCCTAGAAGATGAATAGTTAAAGACAGATATATCCCTCATTTAAAGATTAATGCCCTAATTACCAGAAGCCAAAGCAGAGCCAGCTCCTTTTCACTCCATGGAGAAATCCAGAAGAATTTCACTGCCTGCCATCGAGAGGAGCATCATATCTGGAATCTCATCTTGCTGCCACCTTGATCTTGGAGAGGTGAAAACTGCAAGATCTTCAAGATAAAGGCTTGGCCTTTATTGGTCACTTAGGCTTGGGTGAATTGGCAAAGAACTGTGAACTGACAGAGAAATGTGTTATTTATAACCATGAAGTTTGAAGTTTCTGTATTTTGACAGTCTTCCTTGTAAATTGCATATAAATCTTAATATGTTAATAATCAAATACATAGGAACCATAGCACCATAAGTTCAATAGTTTTATAATTCTATCAAATTGTTATTTATATGAAACAGTACAATTAATTTTTAATATTAAATATACATACTTTTCATCAGTACAAGTTGTAAAACTTTTAGTTACAATTTTTCTTTTAATGGTTTCTACTGTTTCCTTATCATAATAATCACTAAGAAATTACATAAATTTATACTGTTATTGATTTTAGTTGGCTTATACTAAAATAAATCATATAAACAATATTTAAAAACTGGATTATGGCCGACATAACAGAGGGCTTCTGTAATAAAAGTTTTATAATATCTTAAGCTACTTTCATAATTCTCCTGTATTATATTATTCTGAAATAAATATTTTGCTAGAAACAATAGCTATATTTCCATTATTGTTCTTACAACAGTCTGTGTCTATATATATATATATATATATATATATATGTGTGTGTGTGTGTGTGTGTGTGTGTGTGTGTGTGTATATGTGTGTGTGTATATACATAATTTTACAACTGTATCCAAAGCAAAATTCTACACAATAAAATGCATTTATTTTATATGGAATATATTATTGGAGTATAGTTTTTCCTTTAGTATAATTTTGTAAAGTGTATGTATGTTTGTGTAAGTAGACAATATCCTAATCAGCATGGTGGAACTAGAAAATGTAGATCCTTTGGGATATAACTGAGAACCTTCTAACATAATTCTTTTGAGCAAAAATATGTTTTCTTTTGCATTTGCTTCCTTATTTATTTATTTATTTTTCCAAACCTTGAAAACAGTACTATTTCATTATGCTGTGCTTCATATAAAACAATATTTTTGAAGTATGGAATTGTTCAAAAACTAGTATGGAATGTTTCTGAAATAAAGCAATCAATTTTGGGAATGACAATATATTAGGTTCAAATGGTTACTGCACTGTCTTGCTTTGGTTCAGAATGTCACAATTTTCATGAATGCACAGTATAAATAACCTCCATGTTTTAGCAGAACACATATCTCTATTGTAGAAAAGCAACTAAGGCTAACGACGTGGGGATGTGTTTAAGTACACATGACATAGTATCAGTAATGTTCCCATAGATATATTTGCACTATAAGACCCCAACAATTTTAGAATTTTCTTATTTAAATAGATTTGATTATTTATAAACTATGTTTAGAAGAATGAAATATACTGGACAAAATAATCTTAGAATTATAACGATTTAATCTTTGGCTTCAAAATGCACACACAAATGAACATATATACATATGTTAAATATATGTATTGAATATCTTGAAGTGTTTTTCTGATTATGATTATAATGGCGACACTAAAAGTATCAAGCATTTTTTATACTATCCATTGTTATAATTTCTGTTAAGTTACAAAGTTACCATTGAAGAAACAGACATACATAGGTTAAGTTTTGCCAAAGAACCATTATAAGTATCCCTCAGAACCCTTACACCAAATTTATAGTGGATATGTACATCTATGATTGTATTTTAGAAAATATTTTTAACTTTACATTATGATAGACACATGTCCTGAGCAGTTCTGTTATGTCATAGAAGACGTGGTATCAAGTATAGATGTAGAAAAATCTCAATTTTGTGGTTTGTTGATAATTTCCACACTGCCACTAGTTTGACTCATTATATATTGTCTTGGACAGGCACAGGAATGGACTAACTTCTACCTCATCATGAGAGGTTTTTTCACAACACAGAGAGTGTTCAATAGAGTGTTTCCACACAAAGTTGCTATCACTCCAGGGTATCGACTCTGGAGTGTTTTAAAAACCCATTTTATTTGCACATACATGTGTATGTGTAGTTTCACCTATATCAAGGGATAACTAGATAAAGGTCACAGGACAATTATCTCCTTATATACTAGAGTTTAAAGTCGTGATTTGTGCAGGAAACAACTTTTTACCTGTTTAGTCAACTCAGCAACCTAAATATTGCTACAAAATCTCTGTGATGTATATGCAGTAAAGACATTCCAGCCAAAGAAAATTTAAAAATCTTTAAACTCAAATTTAACATTAAGATATTAAAAAAGGATAGTGCTAATGTATTCTCTCTAAATTACAGTTAAAAACAGTTTTAAACTGTGTTGAAATGTAAAGAGCTCAATAGATTGCTTGTTTGGCATTTACCAGGTCCAGGGTTGTATCTCCAAAACCAGAAATAAATCTTAAATGATTTCTTGTGTGGTCCCACAAAAGCCAGGATCTTGGAAGTTGTCTGTGGTTCGTGTTCCAACTGTGGGCTGCGAAAATGCCTGGGTCTGGTCAGTCACCTGAGATCATGTTGACATCTACGAGGGAAAGAGGGGCACTACAGTCAAGGAAATCATACGTCCTGAAATCCTACGAGGTTGTGTTAAACTGGCCCCGCCCATCACTGGCCCTGGGCGACCTTATCCTGCCCCTCACTAGATACTGCAGCATGAGAGCTGGCTCTACCACACATGGAAGAGCTGCATCCCTCTCCCCTACACCCTCACTGTGGCCTTGGGAAAGCTCAGACCAATGTTATGGGCATATCCACCCCTCACATGAAGGAAGTGATCCTAGTGTTCCAGACTTAATTAGCTCACCCAATACCCAGGCCTGTATCCTGAGCCTTGGGTAGACCCAGTATCTATGCCATCTGTGATCGGCTGGAGTGTATGGCACAACTGGTTTTGCTGAGGAATGGTGTCAAGTCTCCATTTCTCAATTACTCAGGGCAGTGGCAGAAAGTCCAAGGGGATCGATGAAGGTCCAGTGATGACGGTGTGCTCAAGGCCAGAGACCTTGGGCCAGACCAGTGACTTATTGCAATGAAAATGTTAGGTGAGCATGATCGGGCAAAAGGTATGCACAGCAGCTCCTAATGTCACTGGGCCAAATGAAGAGAGGTTAGAGAAGCCAGAAAAACAGAGAAGAAAGGCAGTTTTTTGGTTTGTTTGTTTTATTTTTAATTAAATTTTTCGGGGCTCTCTTTTGAGGGGGGGATGCTGCAGGGTGAGGAGTGAACATGGAGAAACTAGGAGATGAGCTTGATTGAGGTGCATGATGTGAAATTCTAAAGAATCAATAAAGGATTTTGTTGTAAAAATATTTTTCAATTATGTGTAAGTGGGAAGCATTCATTTAAAATAACTAAAGTGAGCTTCAAAATATGCTCATTTTACATAGCCCAAAGGATTATTATTAAGTCAAATGCTACTTTACACTGAACAGGTTATGAATTCATACCAATAATGAAACTAAACTAAAAACAATGATTGAGTAGCATGTATTTCTATAATAATAATATGTTCTCTTCTTCTTATTAGATCCATAGAAATATGTGATGTATTTGCCATAATATCAAAATTTCTTTTGCATTGTGAAAGTACAACAGTTTTAGTTGTCCTGAATGACTCTCAGGTTATAATTAGTGATAGCAGGTTCACAATTATCTCAAAAGTTTAATATACAATATTCACATGAATGGCAATAAGAAAAAATGTCCTGCAGAAGATTAAATGTTGACAAAATAGTATATTCCTAGGTGAAATGCTCAGAAATCATTTGATAACGCACAGAGACATGTACATACATGCATGCACATACAATGCACACACATACATATACACAGACACACAATACATACACATGTAAGCCTATGCACAGCCACATATATATACACACAGACACACTCACACAGACATAAGCATAATTTCAACTGAAATGGAAGAGGTTGAGCCAATGTAAGACACTTTTTGTCGGTTTTCGGTAACTGATTGTAGAGGTCTCAAGTTGTAAAACTTTATTTCCTAAAAATTAAATCTCTCTTGTTGTCCACATTTCGAAATGTAATGCCTTTATTCTGGGGAGAACTGCTTCCAGATATCTAATGAATGGATGCATCAATCAGCATCAGTGCAGGTGGCAGCTAAGTATATTGACAGCAGAAAGAGATAAAGTGACATTATCTGAAAGTTGACCCATTCAATATGGCTTTCCCTATAGCAAGAATTAGATGGTACAATTCAATGAAATTCACCATCCCCCAAGTGTGTTTCTCCCTAAAAAGTATACCCAGTAGGCTATTTGCTATATGCCTACAGACAACTGTTCTTGTATTTACTGCCATAAGGAAGGAAATTATTTTAAACAGAGAGAGACAGAATGTTGAATCCACAGTGGAAAACTTAGTGCCTTCCTTGCATCTGTTTTATTTTATTTATCAACTTTTCATTAATATCTTTTAATGTATTTATCTTCATTGCTGATTGAAAAAAAATGTGTGCACATATTTATGGAGTATGGTAGGATGATGTGTTGTTTATGTGCAATGTAAAATAATAATAAATAATATGTTTCTCTTTGGGTCTGGAGAGAATAATTAAATAAAATTTTGTATTTATCTCCCTTATCTTACCTATAAACCCTATTCTCAATGAGGTTAGGAATAGTGGAAGGAACTTAGGGGCACACATGGATTTCCCTATGAAAGGGTTAAAATTTGACTTCACGGGTAGACTGAAGCCAGATGGGGACAGGAATGGGAGGATAGTGTGAGGGGAAAGTAAGTTAGAGTGGAGTTAGGGAATGCAGGGAGAGACAGCTGGAACTTTGAGGGGTAGTATAGAAACATAGTGTTCTGGGAATTATCTAAAATATATGAGGGTGATGCTAATAAGGTTTTCTAATAAAAGAGGATATGGAGACCTCTGGTCCACTCTTGTCACCAAATGAGGTTTTCAGTCCTGGGATTGGGTTGCATTCAATTGAGTGGAAATCCTTAGATAACCTAGACTATTGTTAAGACAATGAATTGCTCCTCTCAAACTGACAGTAGTATTCATTGCCAAGAAGAACACCCATACAATCCATTGGACATGGAGCAATTGAGCTCATGATTACATGAAGGCTTCACATGTAAGTTCATTGCCAAGAAGAACACCCATACAATCCATTGGACATGGAGCAATTGAGCTCATGACTACATGGAGGCTTCACATGTAAGTTCTAATATCTTTGGAGTTGAAAAGGTACTCTGTGAACAACAAACAAACAGTCCAAAAAGCAAAAACAAAACACCAAAAGAAGAAAAATGTGATGCCAAAAGAAAAACACAAACACCAACCCATCCACAAAACATTTGATCTATTACCTGACCCTTCTGCAAGATATATTAGGGCAATCGGTGCACAATACTTGTAGTAGTATCCAACCAAATTGAGATTTGATTTAAGGCCCACTCCACAAGATGGAGCTCATATTTGACACTGTCCCTGTGACCAAGAATGAAGACTAATTTGCCAAGAGACATAGGATAAAACTGGTCTAAAATATAGTATCAATAAAATAACTTCTAATTATACTATGCTATACTCATAGATCTGTACCTTATTCAGTCGCCATCAGAGAAACTTCCTCCTGCAACCTCACATGGGAATAGATACATTGACCTACAGACAGACATTATACAGAGAGAGTCTTTGGAATACTTATCCCTAAATGGGAAGTCCCCAACAAATCCTCCTCTCACTCACAGTTTAGGGAACCTCTCAGAAATGGAGGGAAAAAAGAGTGTAAGAGCCAAAGGGGATTGAGGACATAGGGAAAATCCTCTGGATCAACTAAGCAAGGCTCACACAAACTCTCGGAAGCTGAAGAAGCAAAAACAGAGCCTACATGGGTATGCATCAGCTCCTTACATACATTTTATATGTTTCAATTTAGTATATTTATGGGACACCCAAGTATTTGAATGAACAGATATGTTATTCTTGTGCCTACTCCTGGGGCTATTTTTCTTCTGTTGTGTTGTCTTGTTCAGCCTTATTGTGATAGCTTTGGTTTTATACTGCAGTATTTTGTCATATTTGATTGCTATCTTGTAGAAGCCTATTCTTTCTCAATGAGAGACAGAAATGTAGTGGATCTGTCATTTTGTTGCTTTATATGGTCTATAAAGGATGTTCTTTTGAAGGAGAAAAATACCTGGGGCTATAGAAAATGTTTTTAGATTTTCCTCACTTTTTTCTTAAATAAGCATTATATATATATATATATGTGTGTGTGTGTGTGTGAATATATATATATATATATATATATTCATATATATATATATACATATACATATATGTACGTATGTATTAAGAGAGAGAGAGAGAGAAAGCTTCTATCACAGCTATTGAATCTAGTTCTTGAATCAATAAGAAACACAGCTTCAACTCCAATATTTTCCTCATAGGTTCACACATCAGGTTATCTACCCCAACACATTGAGCTGTCTGGACTTCTTGCAGCTCAGCTGAATAGGAATCACCACTTGCAAGGCCTGAGATTCAGTCATGCAAGAGCATATCCAGTGTTGCAAGATCCTAAAGATGCAAGTAATTTTCTGCACTTCTACTTTGAAAATTTTTGCTAGTTTGCTGGTATTTTTCCAAATGTCTATTGATCACTTGGGTACCTAGTGAATAATTCTTCAATTTTATTTCAAACAACTTATTGAAAGAGGTAGCTCCTGTTATTTGGCTGCAAACTCTCCATAATGGGCTTCAGGTTTCCCTGCTGCTCATTAGGGTCCTAAAAGTTAGTCCTAAAAGTTAGCTAGTCCTCATGATCAATATGGTATGTTGTAGATATGGCTGAAAACACTCTTTTTTCTTTAATTGTTTAAGCTCTAAGGGCTCCAACAGAGGGTAATGCTACTGTTGGGTTTTTTTGAGGTCTTATCAGAAATCTGTTAGAAAGCAAGTTTCCATTGTTAGATACTTACTTTAACTCTAGTTTGTTGTGTGTATCTCCATTTGACGCAATTTAAACTTATTTTCTTTCTATTGTTACTTTTTGTGGAAAATAAAGAATCTATATTGTTGCTTAACATATGAAAGATATAGAACTATAAGAAATTACCTGCATGTGATATTAGTACTCATTTCAAGACATCTTCCTGTAACTTAGTATTACAGTACTGCAAAATTTTAATATAAATACTCTATTTTTAATAGAATACAGAATAACAACCATCATAATGGTCACACATGGTTGAAAATATTCTATTAACTAGATAATTGAATATTTATATGGGCATATAAATATTTTGTGGGAAGATTCTGGCCTTCCCACAAAATACAACAATCCTATTTCAATAACAGTACTAGGTAAAAATGTGCTAATTTAATAGACTATTTCTATCCTTACTCTGACAAGCAAATCATGTGGCTCGTCTTGCATAGAAAACTGATTCAATATCAAATTAGTCTTAAGAAGTGAAGAACTTCGTTTTCATGGAAAGATACTTTGCGTTGTTGGTTATATATTTGGTGAATGATAGAAATGGGTTCATCATCTACACATTAAAGTGTTTGCAAAGTTCTCCTGGATTCTAAATGCAACTAATATGGAATTGGTAAGTGGAAAGACTCTAGAAGTATTCTAAAGCCATTCTTAGTTTGGGCTTCTCATTTAGACTTCAAAGTCCACAAGAGAGGGTGACTTTCATTCATTCACTACTCTTACTGTAGCTTCATTTTTGATGTTTGTTATGTATATATACTATGTGTGCATGAAACAATAATGATTAAAGCAAAGATCATCAATTTGGAAATCAGTGTAAATCCACAGGAAATAGAGGGAGGAAATGAGGAGGGAGTGATGTAAGAACAGGAATCATGAATAAAAATATAAAAAAGAAATAAGTGAATAAAATTATGTTAGAACAGAAAAAAACAAAAATAAAACAAGAACAAAATCAGTAGTGTTTTCTTTTTTTTTTTTTTTTTTGGTTTTTCGAGACAGGGTTTCTCTGTAGCTTTGGAGCCTGTCCTGGAACTAGCTCTTGTAGACCAGTGTTTTCTTTATATAGAGTGAAGCAATACTACTTACTGCTAAATTCTGTTAAAAGATCAAGACTGGAATCATACTTATAATCTTAGAAAATTAATACAGTAGAGATTATTGACAACCTGTTTAAAAGTAAGTTTTGTGAAAGAGATTTAATTGCCATGGACTAAAGAATGAGAAAAAATATAAATGGGAGAACCAAAAATCATGACTGACTATGAATCTTCACCCAGCACCTGATAACTACAGAACAAGGCTTCTCATAAACCTAGTTAGAGAAACTCCATGTTGCTATGAAGAGCTGTCAATGGAGATATAATGTGTCTCAGCAAAGTGCTGAGAAGGTATTTGACCATTCACCCTAAGTGAGGTGTATGTATTAATGTTCTTATTATAAAGTCTCAAGAGAAATCATGGAAATAGAAGGAGAAAGTATGTAAAGACCAGAATATGGAGGAAAGAGCGATGAAATGCTGTCCTCTGGACTTGACACATGACATGGCTAGTGTATATAGGAGCTTATCATAATTTGGTTATTGTACATAAGACCTGAATAAAATCAAATTAGGTACAAAATCAAGGTATAGATTGTTGAGAACTGACCTCAACAAAAGTACTTCTTACCAGGGTGGGGCATGGGAAAATAAAAGTTAGAAATGACAAGATAATATTAGGAGGGAGTTTCAGATATTATTTAGATCCTGAAAACCATCTGCTTTTATTTTTCCACAGCTTTTTATACCCAAGGTAAACTAGGGGAGAAGGTAACAAAACGCTTCATTAATATACAAGAGGTGAATTCATACAGTTATTCTGTTGCCTAGGTAGCATGATGATCCAAGTCATCTATACTCTGGTACACTTGATCCGTAGGCAGAAAACAGCCTTTCCCCAGGTGCCCTCATAGTTACAATGGAAGGAGCAGAAGTTACATTGGTTATCCTGACCAACTGTTGGGATGACTCTTAGCCTTCTTAACTTCAAAAAGAGGCCAGACATCCACCTCCTGAGATAGAAGGTGTAATTAAGCCTGGTTATTCCCCAAACTCTCTAAAAATCCCATAAGGTGGAAAAATGGGCCTGCCTGCAATTCTTAGGACCACGCAAAAGATGAAGAAAGTACTCTAAAGGCCATATTACTTACTGAAGATATTCAGATATTTTGATTGTGAGGAGTCTCATTATTTACTTTTAATGAAGATATAGCCACTGATCAATTTTCCATGATCAAGTCATGGGAAAGACTGACTAAACGAAATGAGTTTTCAAAAAGAAAAGGATGGGGAATTAGATTGGAAAGAGTATGAATTGAGGTACTAAATGAAATACATGTGATCATATTTCATTTCATACAAGATTAAAATTATCAAAAGTAAGTTTTAAAATATCCACTTTTTTCCAGAAGTCTGTCTCTAAGGAAGAAGTAAATACATTACTGAAACCAAAGCAATACAGATGGAAGGTCTAGAATATACGTTTCTAAAACTCAAGTGGCTCAACTTCTCAATGCTTAAATGTTGGTAGAAAACTATATAGGTGATAGTTTCTGACCTCATGCATTTTCCCTAAGAATTTTGTATTTAACTGATACAATTAATATGAAACCCAAAAGAAGAATTGCTAATCTTACTCCAATGAAAGAATAGATAGCAAAGAAAAATTTATTTGATGAAGGGTAAGGGTAGGACTAAACTGGGAGCATAAAGATAAATATTTAGAATAGGGCTATGGATTATGCTCATTTAGTAAAGTGGCAGTTGTAACTTCTCCTCCAAAATTCATGATTCCATTAGTTTTGAATACTTGACCAGATTCCCAAAACTAGGACTGATTTCTGTATTGCTAAATGGGCCTGAAGTCCAATTAGGGAACACTTAGTGACTGTCACAACTACACCCTTAGGGTTATGGCATTCTTGTCATTTTGCTGTGGTTCATTGGTGATAACCAATGAATAAATAGGACTGTTGTTTCCTTCTTTCTACCTGATACAAGAGATACAAGTGGTTTGCCCTGAGATTGTGTGTGTGTGTGTGTGTGTGTGTGTGTGAGAGAGAGAGAGAGAGAGAGAGAGAGAGAGAGAGATGTTGAACAGACTAAAATGTTTGTATTTATTTATCTTTATATGTATGGAAAACAAGCAATAAAAATTAGAGAGAGAGAGGTTTGTACACAGGGGGTTGTTTGAGGAAGTAAGAAGAGAGTTGAAATTTTTAAATTATATCATAATTTCAAAAAGTAAAATGTTTTAAAAAGAATTGGTGGTTGACCAAGTGCTTTGAATTCGCAGTGTGGATGAACTTCAGACTGAAGCTTGACATTGTGGTAAGAAATACAAAGGAGTCATTGAGAGTAATAAGAGAAGGGATGGGGAAGAAAGAAGATAAAAGTTATAAGTGAATGGACATTTAAAATATCTAAGAGTTAGGAGAGAATCAGAATCAACTTATCAACTTATTTAGCAAACACAAGTGGTATTTCATACTCGCTTTGAGTCACAATTAACTATATTCCATACATCTCCAAGCAGATGAATTGCTATCTATTGATCTGTATTAAGTCAGTCTAAATATCAATAATTGTGCACACCTAAGTAGAATAAAACAGAAGGCCTTTGCTTCATTTTGTGAGAGCAAAGTTAAAACATTTATATTATTTTATGGCATTTATTTTTAGTCAAGGCTACGCTTTTAATTTTTAAAAACACTTTAATATTGATATCTAAAATCCAGAATTTATATTAAAATTATATTCATTAAATATACTATAAAATAAATCATTAATTTTATGCCTAGCTGGAATCCGGAAATACATGAAATTAAATCTAATTACAGATACTACACTAAAGTGGTTGTAGAAATCTTTTTCTGATTTTCTTTTGTAATAACTTCTAATTATTAATTTTACATTATAAGGATGAAAGTAATATCTTCTCCAATTTATTGTAGTTAATGAATTTTGTTATTTTAAAACATTTTAAAATGTTATTTCATTTTCTATCATAATTAATTGACATGTTGATTATCTGAGCTAAAACAAAGTAAATTCACATCATCACATGCATCCTATATTCTCATTCAATCCTTGTACTTTAATCCAAGCTTGACCAGATATATCATGTTTGGCCTCCTTGGCAGAAAGTTAACAATATCATAGGTACTGAATTTGGTTGGAGAGGCAAGACATGGAAAATCATTGATTTCTTCAGCTTTCTTTAAAGCAAATTAAAAGATAAATGTCTAAAAGAGATACACTTTTTAAAACTGACAGAACTATAATCCCTTAAGGAGAGCCAGGTGTGGCAGAAACCAGGTCTGAAGACCACCTGGACTAAGCAGACTAGCGTGAGCCCCTTACTGCTTGAGAAACCAGAAATGGGAACGGGTAGTGAGACTATTTGAGTCAGTGTTGCCAATCAGCTGGCAGGCCTTAGTTGGGACTAAAGATAGGCCTGTTCCTAATGCCTGTCTTAGAACTTGGAGGCTGGGATACCACCCAGGCTCAAGGTCTTTATAGTTCAAATGTGGCACAGTTCATACCACACAGTCAGGCATCACAGCCCCTAGCTTTAGAAGGCAGTCATTTCTCTCCATCCAGGCTCTGAAGGTTCAGGACATGCAGGGCACACAGGATGTGATTGAGGCTTGTATACGTACTGGAACTCAATTTCTGGTCTACACAAGCACCATGGAAGTTGTGGAACCTAATATCAAGGGCCACCCCTTCTACAAGGGCAAAGAAGTTACACCATATGAAGCAGTACACAGGCACCCCTACCCTGGAGCAAAGCCCTTGATGAGCAACTGGTCCTGGAGGCCAAAGGAAGGAAGGTCAATGGAGGGCTACCCCTGGTGACATGTGCCCGTAGACCCACAGGCATCTATGGTGAAGGTCATCAGATCATGAGAGATTTCTACAACCAGAGACTGTGCTTTGGGGTCGGCGCTTTGAGCTGCCCAGTTCTGTGGAGCACATTTGAATGTATGTTGGCAATGTGGCTTGGATGCATGTGCTGGTGGTCTGAGACCTGGAGCAGCGGGCAGCACTCATGGGTGGCCAGGTGTATTTCTACTATGATAAATCACCTTATAAGAGCTTCCAGGACTTCAACATGGAGTTTCTGGGTCCCTGTGGACTTTAGCTGATAGGCACCAACCCACTGTTGCCCTACTGGCTGCTAGAGCTGCTGGCTATCCTAAATGCCCACTGGTGCTGTACACATCCCTGCTGAATCCCTTCACTCTGGCCATGGCCAATACCACCTTTACTGTCAGTACCAATAAGGCAAAGCACCATTTTGGCTACAAGACCTTCTTCTTACGGGAAGAGAGCAAGGCCCACACCATTCACTGAAGTTCTTGGAGGGTCCGGCCTGGTGACAGCAGGCCCAGGGACTGGAGGCCACCGTGGTACACACTCAAGGTTCTTTATATATTCTTTACAGGTCTTTATATGAGTGCATCCAAGAAAGGAGCCAGAGCATTCCTACATCCTTCTTGCTCCTGGTCCTGAACCTGAAAACCCACCTTACCTATACATTGAATGCTTCCTGACAGAAGATATGAAACAAGAAGAAAAGTTTAAACTGATTATTTAAAGTGATCCATTCCTGATATAAGCACATTGTGTGTGCACTACCAATTTTTCAAATTTAATTAGCTTAAAGTACATCAAAATAAGTGAAATATAAAAACTTATTGCATAACTATCTTCAGATTCTATGATTAATCTCAAATGTTCTAGCATGACAAGCATATTCACAACAATACAAGAAAACTCTACCATGAGGACCACTTGTATAACTAAGAAAAGTCTGACCATATGAAGTTTAAATAGTATAAAATTGGTATTCCCTTTATTTTTACTGAAGAGCTGCCTCAGTGATTAAAGATCATGTGGTTAAATTATGCAACCAGGATTTCTGGTTATAGAACCTGCAGAAAAGTCAGATAAGGGTACCCGGGACTGAGAAGAACAGACAGATGAACTATAGTGGTTTCTAATGTGATAATTTCTAACTTCACTGACAAGGTCTGACTCACATGATATGGTGGAGAGCAATAGAGAAGCACAAGTGGATAACCTCCATTACCAAGTAATCACAAATAGTAACAACAGGACATCAGCACCAATACTTCATCCACCCCAAATTGTTGAGTGATCCACATATTGAAATCATTGCATTAATGTATTTTAGTTGGACTGATCTTTTAAATGCCTAACACAGACACTGTGTATCCACTCCTACTAACGCCCTCACATCCACAGCTCACTGTGTGGTACTATAAGCTCTAAGAACATCTGAGTAAGAAAGGAGCATTCTACCAGGAAATCTATAATTTGAAAAAAAAATCTCCAAGTAGGTTTGAGTTTGAAAAAATGAGGAAAAGCACCTTAAAAGGAAATGATAAAAGGAGGATAATTAAATTGCTTTGGTAGGTGAGAGGGTAGAGAAAGAAATACAATGCAGGGGAGTGATAAAAGAAAACTTAAGACTTCAAAAAAGTCAAATGGAAGCTTTCTACTTTAAAAGTTTCCATATTTACCTTGTATAATATAACTATGTATGTATACATGTATGTATATATTAGCCATATATATGACTACAACTATAAAGCTATATAGTTATAATATACTTTCTGTATACTTGGTTCTGTATTGCTGACACTGTTACTAGATTAAGAAACTGTATCTGAACAAGCCATAGCTTTTATTGGAGAACCTATTGAACGTCTCAAAATAGATAATATAAAATTGACTTATCATTAAACCCATAGATAAGTGTATCCTTCAGCCTGTATCAGAGAAACTTGTTTTGCAGTAAAGATGGAGTAACACAGAGACGCACAACTGGTCAAAGTCTGCAGAATAAGATAAGGTGAAGTGGCACATCTATACTGAACCCATACATTCTACAGCTCGTGCATCAGTTTGCATAAGCAGATGGAAAGAATGTAAGTGTCAGAAATAATGGATAAACAAGGAAAGGGTGTCTTCTGGACAAAATGGCAACTGCACATATGAACTCATAGCTCTACATATCAACTCATGCCAACTTTCAAAAGACCCATGCAAGCTTATGTCAGGCCACACTTAATATGGAAAGAAGACTGGGGAACCAAGTAGTACCCTAGGAATAACTAATAGCTGCCAGGACAGTGAGAGGCAGTTTTCTCTAAGAGGTAGGTTGACTATGGTCCAGAGAAATATCACACACCCAAATATTGGGTACTATAATCTGCACTTGGTTGTCTTTAGAATTCAAAGGCAAAGTTATCCTGTCAGGGAAGAGGGATAGATTTAGGAAGATCCGGGGAGGGTTGATTTTAAACAAAAAACATTACACATTACATGGAATTCTCAAAAAAGCTAGAAAAAAATACATTAAAAATAATCTGAAAGATAATAACAATGAATTAACAGAACACATTTGCAAAAGTAAAACTATGGCACAAATTGGAATTTATAAAAGTAAAATCTAAGCATGGTTCCAGTGTTGGAGCCTGATGGAATGTGAAGTTGACTGGAAAGATGACCTTTGGGTGTCACTCAGCACTCTGGGAAAGGTTTAGAAATCTCCACAGGAGAATTAGTTTTCCAATAAAGAGTGAAATCCATTTACATATTCAAATTGTTGTTACACGATAACTCAAAAATAAGGAAGGATGAGTTAAATGGTGACTGATTGAATATATGTTGCAATTTTGTTTGTTGTTACTTTTGTTGTCATTTACTTCAATATTGATTTGAAACAGAAGCAGGAAATGAAAAAGGAGAGATACAAGATGAAATCATGGATAAAATCTAATGAAAAATCACAAAGTGTCATAGAAAGGAACAGAGTAGAAGCACAAGGCAACTAGATTTAGAATTAAAAAGGGAAAAAATGGAATAGACGACAAGTTGAATATAACAATGCATTGGTATGAAATGTGCCCATGACTTAAGGTTCCCAAGATATAATGTCTTTCAGAGAGGACTTCTTCCAGGAAAAGGTAAGGCAAGTGTCTGTTTTGGGGAGAGAAGAAAATAATGTGAGCTACTTTGAACACACAAATCTGATGTGCCTGGCAGGGATTTTCCAGACGTTATCTGAGACTAAAATGGTCAGTCACATTGTACTTTACTCATGGTGACTGTCTTGCTTTCTCTTTAGGACACAATGTTCGCATTTTGCTGAGCTTACTGACAGAGGCAACTGACATCAGGCTAGACTTTCTACAATCTATTTTAATGTCTTTTTTCTTTTTCTACAAACACATGTGGATCAATAATTTTAATATGCAGACACATACTGTTTTAGTGCTGGATTAGTTCTGGATTATTATCTTTTTTTACAAGTTTGCCTGAATTCTTGGTTGTAATTGAGAAGTGATTTAGTATAACCTGTTTTTAACTTGAACAATTACTTTTCATTATCTTTTCAGGGGTTTGTACTGTAGACTGAACCAGAAAGAAAAAAAAATTCTTTCTATAAATAATAAACTTAAATGTTCATAGGGAAGAAAAATATCAAAAGGAAAATAAATGTTGTGTTATTAGTGAATTTATTTCATCCTTGATGCTTCCTTAATTTATTCCCTAGAGTTAGTAATGTTACCCTGCTAGCAAAGGTCTTTAAACCAATTATACAAGGTTAATTATATAAATTAACATAGCTAATATGATAGCCACATTGTTAAGTGGGTGTATAGTGAATGGTATCTAAATGGATGCATTTAATTCTTCTCTTTTCTGTTGTTAATAACAACAATAACCTTTTGATAATTAAATTCTAATGACAAAATTTATTTATAAGATTCAGACTCTAAGATATTTATGAATCATAGAATGTAATATTCTTTCTAATACTATTTGACATGAGTTCCCTAGCTTAATATCTCTAAATAATTGTTCAAAAATTTAAATCATGCCCCTGCATTCAAATGCTATAGTGTGTCAGTAGTGGTAAGAGTAACTCTCCAAACAAATGGAAGACCTGTATGACAGGAACATTAATTCTTTGAAGAAAGAATTTGAAGAAGATACCAGAAAATTCAAATGTCTCCCATACTCTTGGTTAGGTAGAATTAACAAAAGCGATGCAATGCCCATCAAAATCCCAACAAAATGTTCACAGACATCAAAATAAAGCCTGCAGCTTCATATGGAATAGCAAAAAGTCCAGGATAGCCAAAACAATCCTGTATATAAACTAACTTAAGGGGGCATAATAAACAGATTTCAAACTTTATTACAAAGCTACAGTATTGAAAACAGCTTGGTATTGGCATAAAAACAGAGACACTGACCAATGGAATCGAATTGAAGATCCGGATATTAGTCCACAAA
>JAQHUG010000163.1:4096742-4109476 GCA_028555095.1 Dicrostonyx torquatus
CAACCACTTTGGAAATCAGTGTGGCGGTTTCTCAGGAAACTGGGAATCAACTTACCTCAGGATCCTGCAATACCACTCTTGGGAATATACCCAAGAGATAGATGCCCAATCGTACTACAAAAGCATTTGTGCTACTATGGTCATAGCAGCATTATTTGTAATAGCCAGAACCTGGAAACAACCTAGATGCCCCTCAATGGAAGAATGGATCCACAAAGTGTGGAATATATACACATTCGAATACTACTCAGCGGAAAAAAACAATGACATCTTGAATTTTGCTTGCAAATGGATGGAAATAGAAAACTTAAGAATATTTTTAAAGCCTACTTTGAACCGTTAGTTTTTCTAGACTGACATTTTCTACATTTTTACTCTAACACTCATATTTGTTGTGTGATTTCTAATTGTTCTTAATAACAAAAACCCAGAGTTAGATATTGGTGGGTAAAGGCTAAAAGGTTAGAGAAGTAGAATAGTCAGCCACTAAAAAATACTTAGACTGAAAAGAGTACCCTATCTCCATATATGACCAGACTGTATACCATCTCTACAAAACTGCAGACTGTATCAAAGCTCCTGTCTCCTCCTGTCTTATATTCATCTCTTTGTCCAGCCATAATCCTGTCTCCACATCCTTAGTTCTCGAATAAAAGTGTGAGCCACCTCCAGAGCTTAGCTCTATTTCTCTTTTAGATTGATTCAATGTTATGTAGCCCAGGGAGGCTTGAACTCACAGAGATCCATCTGACTCTGTCTCTTAAGTGCTAGAAATAAAGGTGTGTCCCACCACTACCTGTCCTCTATGTTAACTAGGGTGGCTAGATCTGCCCTCTCATCTTCAGGCAAGATTTCATTTGTTACAAGAAACATAATATCACCACACATATTTCTGGACTTTGTGTGTTACGGAATACTTGAACAAACTAAAAGGCTATAGACACCCAAATGTCAGGTATAGACCAAAATCAAAATAAATCAAAACAACAATAACAACCACCTCCCAAAAACTCTAATAAGGTATGCTTACAAATGTACTTATGTGCTATAGAAAATAGGTACAGATAGTCAAAGAAAAAATAGTTTAAAATAATAAGGTAAAGTTTTACAAATAAAAAGAGTAAAGTAACATATACAAAAATGCCATATAAGGTTGGAAAATACACAGGGCATATGGATCCTGTATAGTGTTTTAAATGAAGTTTTTGAATGTTAATGAGTAAGGGACAAATGGTGCTGGGTGACATTGAATTTTAGAAATAAGCCTGCTAAATTAAACCAATTTATCTATCTTTAAAGGTGTCTTAAATTTAGAGTGAAATTCAGAAAATGTGTTGCATTGGCAGAGAGGTTATACCTTTGTTTCCAGAAGAAATAAAAGCTATAAATTCTTTCATATTGATGAAGACCAGATTTGATCAGGGCAGACCTGAAAATCTTGGCTACAGACATGGGGGAAGAAATGAAGTAAAACTACAAGTTATGCATAACTTGCTGCTACTATGTGGGAACAACTTTCATACAGAATGATACCTGATGAAGTTCATTATCCTTATGACTTATTATTACATGCTCTCCTAACATTTATCATTGCTGGAAATTTATATTATAGCTTGATTATAGAGTCAAATGAACTTATAAAGTTGACAACTGTCTTTTATCTGCTCAGAGAACTGAAATCACTTTTAGCTGATCTATGGATACCACACATACTTTTGCTAATGCAGATATGTACGTTACCTTTGAAAGTATATTTTCAGAAAAAGATTTCCATGTATCAGCAAAGACAAGTAGCCCATATGATCCAGTCTCTCAGAATGCCTTCATTGTAGCTTTCCCAAATTCCACATCTAGTGAATAACTGACATCATCCTGCCTCACAGACTAGTGCTCACAATTTCAGATAAGACCTGAACTATCCCATCATACAGACACAGGACAACAAATGAGATAGTTAGCTTTCCCAAGACTTGACCATTATCTCCATTTTCTCAGGGTACGCTGAATATGCTGTCACCCTCAGACAACAGAAAGTAATTTTAAGAACATAACACCAATATTCCCAAGAGATGGGGTGTATAGTTTCTGGTTATTTGATGGGTAATGGATATTGTCATTGTTTTGAGAAAGATATTAGTTACAAGCTGTTACAGGACATGTTCAGAAAAAAAACCCAAAGGAGCTTAGGTTAAGGGATTGTTTTCTGTAAAGAAAAAAGAAGAAATATAGAAAGAATAGGATATATGGGTAGATTATCAAATTTACTTTTAAAATAAAAATAAATTATTAATCTCAAATTTTTATATTTTCCTCAAAATTTTGTATATTGTTACAAATTTAAGGTTATTTTTAAATGAATTTTGCATATGTTTCTACTCCTGTTTAAGGTATTATAACTATGTAGTTCATTTAAAAATGTAATGTAAAGTTCTAATTCTTGAATCCTACCATTACAAACTATGAGGGTAAAAAAATGTATGATCGTATGTAGTAACCTATAACAAACTTGTTGTCATGTTAAGAATGTTTTCAAGGTCAAACGGAGGTATATTTAGATAGATGATGACCTTCAACACTTCAGAGAACTACAGAATATGGCTTTTCGATGTTTTAATAACATAAATCTTTTTAAGACTGTGAAACATGTCTGTTTCTGGCAGCAGCAAACTACTTCAGAGAAGATAATATAAATGTAAAAAACCTACACATTTTGTCTACTTTCATTGTTGTAAATTTATCCATTGGATCAGAAACTGCATTTGCCTCAACTACTGACATTATGCTGTCCAAATTGAGAAAGCAGAACACAAACTAAGGCAATTGCCAAATTTTGTCAAGACAGGGTAGCACACTCCTTTTAAACTCCTGAGTGACAGAAAAGTCTGTCAGATATTCTAGGCCTATAGGCCAAAGATGGATGCCCCAATTTTGCAAAAGAACCTTGGTGACTCTTTAGGCAGCCAAATAGCTTTGTTACTTTTACAAGTTTTTGAAATTTTTTCATCTGCATTTTCTATTTATTCAGGTAATGTTTCATCCTTCTTGGATATCTGATAGGGTTGAGGATTGCAATGTTTCCCAGCATTTAGGAAAATTCCTATATGCTTCTGGCTTGATTCCTTCTCTTAAATGGTTTTGATGGTGTAGTTTAGGTAAACAATGTACATTTGTGTGTCTCCAATGTCTGAATATTTCAAGTTTTACTGCTTGTAAAATTACATTTATACAAAGATAATAAGAAGAAAACACAAAATGAATCCTGGAAAACATAAAAGAGCAAGCTCTTTGCCAGCCTTCATTGTTTTCCCATTATTTTTAATTTAATCAGTTGAAAAGGCACCATAATCTCTGATGTTTCTATTCCTGCTAGTTGACAAATTCTCAATGTTCCTTTTTTTTTTATTGTTAAAAGAAAAATTTACATTTACTCCCCTTGTTCCCGGCCCTCCCGCTCCCCCACTACCCCACTACCCTCCCCCTGCTTCCTTATGATGGTGCAGGATACCCTGTCCTATGGGAAGCCCAAGGCCCTCCCCCCTCCATCTCAGTCAACTAACTTAATTCTTATGCAATCAATAAATTGGCCAAGTCGTGAGAAGAAAGTAACTAACTACATTTATCTAATCTTCAACCCAATCGAAGATCTGAGAAGGGAAATAACATTACCTGAGTGATTTGGAAGTGCAATCAAACAACTTCCAAAATATGTAACCAGTCACAGAGACAGCTGGCTACCTGGGCAATCACCCAAAGTCTCATTTGCAGTGTTGAAGCAACCAACTTTGGCTAAGGCCTAGCATAACTGACAGATTATTTTTAAAGGCAAGGAAATTTTCAAAACAATTCAGAGACGTTTTCTGATGTAGGAACCCTCCCTGTGGGTTGCTTGGATTGGTTAATGAATAAAGAAACTGCCTTGGCCTGATAGGGCAGAACTTAGATAGGCAGAGAAGACAGAACTGAATTCTGGGAGGAAGAAAAAGAGTCAGGGAGATGTGATGAATCTGCTGGAGAGAAACACTTGGAATTTTACCTGGTAAGCCACTGCCATGTGGCAATACAAACATGAATAGAAATGGGTTAAATTACGATGTAAGAATTAGCCAATAAAAAACTAGAACTAATGGGCCAAGCAATGATTTAATTAATACAGTGTCTGTGTGGTTATTTGGGGGCTAAGCTACCTGGGTGGACAGGACAAACAAGCGTCCTCATCCAATAGTTTTCCACATAAATTTTCATTTTTTAAAACCTGGTTTGTGTGTGAAAAGATCCATTCTATGAAAATATCTTCCTTCTGCATTAAAATTCCTGTGGGGGAAATTCTGAAATACAATATGACTAGAATGCAATTAAGATTCAGAGTCACTGAAAGCACATGTGCCTCCTGTAATTTCTCTTCAACCACAGCTAATTTTTCTCAGCTTTAGCTGTTATTTCCTAAATAACTATCTAAATATTTGTCCATATAAGGTTTTGTTTAAATGAATTATTAGATCAGGAGTTAACAGCCAGTCGTATACTGAAAATGTCTCCTAACAATCTTTGAAAGTCATTAAGAGTCTACAATCAGTATCTCCTAGTTCATGCCTTTTGTGTTCTAGTTTTCTGGAAACCTGTCTTGTAATCTAGGTAATAGACAGAATCTTCTCTTTGTATTTTTTTTTCAGAAACTAATTTTAATCCTCATTTAGGCAAAACTTCCTTTACTTCTTCAAACATTCTTTCTAAGTTATTTGTATTTGAATCAGATTACAAAATGTTATCCATGTAATGCTAAATTATAGACTAATGAAAATATTTACATATGCCCAACTTACAAAATATTGGCACAGGATGGGGCTATTGAGCATTCCCTCTCGGAGAGTGTTCCATTGATATCTCCTAGTAGGCTGAGAATTATTATAATTAGGCACTGTGAAGGCAAATCTTTCTCTGTCCTTTTTTTGTAAAGGCAGAGTGAAGAAACAATCTTTTAAATCAATAACTATAAAGGCCATCCTTTAGGTAATAGGACAGGCAAAGAAATTCCAGATTGCAGAGGGCCCATAGGTTGAATTACTTTGTTGACAGCTCTTAGATCTGTCACCATTTTCTATTTTCTAGATTTTTTTTAACAACAAATGTAAGAGAATTCCAAGGACTGGTTAATTTTTCAATATGGTGTTTAGTTGCTCCTGTACCAGCTGTTCTAAAGCCTACAGTTTCTATTCTGTTAAAGACCATTGTTTCACTCAGATTAGTTTCTCAGTTAACCATTGGTACCTCTAAAGATTTGAAAGTTGCTTTATGTTCCTGCTGATGATTTTTGTGTATAGCACCTTATAATATCCTTCCCAGAAACATGAGATTTTGGGACTGCACAAATGTTAATCTGGGTATTCCACTGCTGCAGCAGGTCAAGATCCCATAAATTCACTGATATATTAACCACAGATAGCCTCAGCATCCCACTTTGTCCTTCTGGACCTATGCTTTCAACCCATCTCATTCACAATTTCAGTTGAGATAGGGTTCCAACTCCCAGGAATTGAACATGTGCCTCTTGAAGAAGTCAATTCATATACCAAAATTCTGTAGTAATGACTAATGGAGTAGTGTGACTACATCCATGCCTGTGTCAAGTAATCCCTCAATTACAGTGTTATTCATATGCACTCCTAGCTTTGGTCTTTAATCACTTATAGAAGTATGCCAAAATACACATTTCCTATTTACTACTGGAGTTTTTAATTAATCCTCCAGTTCTGTTACCTCATTCAGTACAGTATGTTTTATTGACAGCAGGCAATGGACTTTTTAACTTTTCTTTGTGAGACATGTTCTCCACAGTGCCTGGGAATGCCTGGACCAAGTTTGACATGGGGGACTATGAGAGGCCCCCCAGGGGTTTTCCAATTGTATTGGGTTGCCTTATGTGTCTTTTGTTGATCTACATTTATTGGCCCTATGTTGGCTTTTGCCACATCTTGTATATAGTCCAAAAGTTTGAGACCTTCTAATATTTCCATTTCCAAAGAAGACATTATTTCTAGGAATTCTTTGCCTACAATACTTTCTCAAATGTTCTATTCTACCACAATTAAAACATTTGGCATTTCATTGTCTTCTCATACCATGAATATTGCTTCTCCTACCCAAGCATCAGTATTGTAGCCAAATGTCTCAACATCCATTGTACGTAGGATCCATTCATTTATTGGTGCTCATCTTACCCACATATCTTTTTGCATTTTAAGTTGGCATTTTCAAAAGCCAGAGATTCAATAAATACTCATCTAGCTTCTGAATCTGTTACTCCTATTTATACAGTCTTAGTTATTCTTTGTAAAAAGTCACAAAAGGATTATCTTTGACCCTGTTTTACCATGGTATTTTCTGGCTTTTTAATACTGTCCCAAGCACTTAAGCCTGCTGTGTGGTAGTGGGTCAAGGTGTATCACAGACAGCTTGATCGTATGGATCCACATAATTGCCCTTGCCAAAAATTTTACCTTGTGAAACCTCTAATCCTTTTGCTTTTCTCTGTTGTTCTAAATTATTTTTGCCCCTTCTCACCAATAGCATTTCCAAAGCAGCTTGGGTTCATCTTCAAGGACCACTGAAAGTAATGGAAGCCCATTGTGTGGGGTAGCCTTTTTGCTTGAAGCCCAAGTTTTCACCATTTACCTAACAAGTGATGAATGCAACCATAGATACTATTGCTTGATTTTTCCTTTAGATCATTCATATCAATAGGTTGCCATTTATATTCTTTGAATCCTTTAGGGTACTTAGTACTGGATGGCTTGTCAAAGGCAATTACAGAATAAGTAGAACCCTGGGTAAGTCATTCCTGACTCTGACACATACTGGCAAGGCTAAATCCTGCCCTTGTACCTTCTCTCCCTGCTCATTAGTTCCAATAATTTTCTCAATCTTTTCAAATCATTTTATCATAGCCTTTTGTAAATTCTGAATCACTTGTCCTGCATATAATTCTAGTGCTTTCATTGAGTCATTTATCTTCTGGCCCTTATTCTTCACATATGATTCAAAGGTATAAATTTTTTCAGTAAAGATAGTGTCTCATCTTTGGACATTGTTTGGATGGTATGCAGATTGCCTTCCTGGAGAGATACCCTGTTAACCTATCATAATTTTTTAACAGATTTTGATTATATAATTCAACAGTATGAATTCTTTCAAATAATTTCTCAGCATCGTTAGACATAAATTGAATTTTGTCTGTCAAATTAATGTTATCCTTATTAATGGTATTAACTTTTTCAGCTAACTTTTGATTTTCAATGGTATTAATCATTTCAGCTAGCTGTTCATTATTAGTCTGTAAAATACTGTATTATTTCTAAAAGTGCTTCATTCTTGGATCTGTTATCAAATGATTTCCTTAAAGATACAATATGAAAAACAAAGCTAATCGCCCAAATCAAATAAATGCATGTATAAGAAAAATCACATAATCCTTCCCTAGTGTAAGCAACAATGTCATTAAATTCCTAAATGATAATATTGTCTGCCATCATATAACTTCAAACTTTATTAATTTACTTATATATGTTAGGAAATTTCAGTAAAGTGCTATACATGAAATAACATTTATTGGTCATCAGGTGTTGAGGTTGCAGCCTCATGAAAGAGATGTGACTGGTGTCAGAGAGAAGCTACCAGCAGTGGTGTGAACAGTCCCACTTTATTTCCTGCTTATATACTGATAAATATGCCTTGCTTGACAAGTTAAGATCATTTATTAAGGACTATTAAAGCAATTCTGTACATGGAAAGAGTTTTTGGTGGCCAGAATATCAAGAAACCCAAAGCTTACCATCAGTTATGAGTCCTGAATGGTCTGTGCACAGCCTGCATCTGTGATCATGGTGGAAAAAACCCGGGAGGCTGGAGGGGTTGCAGCAGCATGTACAGATGGGAGGCAGTGGCAGGAAGCCAGTCCCCATAAGTGTAGGCTTGTTCCTGTGTTGGCCACAAGATACAGTGGAATGTAAATAAATTGATCCCACACTAACTCAGAATTAAATATAATAATGAGTTCTTCATTTAAAAGGGTCTCACAGATCTTACTTTGCTGCACAACCAGTGAACAAGAAACAAATCCATCATCCAGGCTAAACAGGGGAGAGAGAGACAGACAGACAGAGAGAGAGAGAGAGAAAGAGAGAACACTTTTTGGTACCCAAGGCCACACACAACTTGTTCCAACATCCCTAAGGCCGTTGGCTAAAGGAGTTTCCCCATCAGTCAGAGATGAGAAAAAAGCAGCAGATTTCAGAATTTGACTGGCAAATTATAAGGGAATCTAATTTACTTTTAATTAGTTGCATGGCATAAAATTCATACTTTAGAGTAGAATTCAGGAAAACTCATACTACCTTCTATTAACTGTAAGAATATAGACATTAAAGAGCTTCTACTGATTTCATTAAGGAAACGTATTATTTTTAAATAATTTAATTTTAAATTGTTAATTTAATAATTTAAATTATTTTTAAAAATAATTTTATAATGTGTATGAGGATTTTGTCAGGTGGTGTCAACAAAAGCCAGAAGATGGTATCTGATGCTCTGGAACTAGAGTTATAGATGCTTGTGAGCCACCATGAAGTTGCTAAGGATTGAATCCAATTCTTCTAATGGAGTGGTCTTCAACCATCCTAATGATGCAGCCTTTTGATACAGTTCCTCATGTTTTGGAGACCCCACAACTATAAAATTATTTTATAATTGTAGTTTTGCTACTGTTATGATTTGTAAAGGAAATATCTAATATGAAGTATAACTGACATGTCACCTCTGTGACTATGTTTTACACCCTACAAAAAGTTGTTAGACATAAAAACAAATTTAAATACTAATAAATAAATACATAAATCCTTTCAACCTCTGAGCCATCTCTCCAGCAAAGAGTTTCAGTTATTTTAAAAATCTTTAACATCATTTTCTGGCAGGTCTGCATTTTAGTGGGAAAATGGAGGAGGTGTGGATCTGGGAGAGAGAGCAGGTAGCGGGGCAGGGGGGATGACTGTGAGAAGTAGAGGGGGAAAAGTGCAAGAGGGATGTAATGTATGGGAGAAGATTAAAAAGAAAAATAATAAAAATGAGAATTTCAAAAAAATAAAACCCTGAAACGTCAATGTGATACAAACAGAATGTGTTGAAGGGCATCATATGTTTTTTTAAAAAAATACAAATTTCTACGACACTAAGAATCCCAGGAAGGAGGGGAATAGAAAATAAATTTAATTAAAAGGTGAGTGGAATTTCATGACCATGAATATGTTCTGATTGTTTACTGCCCTGAGATGACTAAGAACACAAAGACATGGTGGTATAAGATCCCATCAACTGCTTTAAATTAAGCAACTCCTCCAATTAAAACTCTGTTCCTAAATAGTTATCATGGAGAACGGAAAACTCAGTGAGAGCTCTCTGTTTTGAAACTACTTACATCTGACTCTGAAGAGGGCTGAATGGATGGATTATTTCAGTGAGGATGTGATGAGGAACATTTCCCTTCTAACCTATACTACAGAATTAGAGTTTACTGAAATACCAGTAAAGTGGAAACTGTATCTACTTTTCAAATGTGTCACTGTTGTCAGTGATGCCAAGCTGCTGGATGAGGACTTATTTCCTGGTGGTTGACACGGAGTTCAAGCTTTATGCCCAGGGTGAACTTGGTAAATAGACAGAGTTGGACAAGCAGAGCAAAGCTACATTTAGCTTCAGGCTGCAGTGTGGTTTTTCAATGCAGTAGCTTACTTGAAAGATGCTGACTGAGAAGGATGAAGCTGAAAGTAATGAAGTGATATTTAACAAGGCAGGAGCATGGCTCAACAAGAAGAAATCAATGAGGCAGAAAGAGACTCCTCTTGAAAACAAATGAGGCAAAAATGGACCAACTCCCAGCCCCCTTCAAGATCCTTTTTGTTGTTGATGTTAGCGGCTAAGTCAGGCAAGTTGAGTTATACTCATATTTCTTCCTACTGTGAATTGCCTGTATTTATGTCCAGTAACAGACATGAAAAATTGCCCACTAGACACATAATTGCTCCTCCTCCTTACTCCTCAGCACAAATTGCTGTTTACACCACACTGGTTCTAACTCACAATGTGCTTAAATGTCATCACTCAGTCAGCATCCAGCTTAAACAAAATGCATCATTCCATTCCTCTTTTCAGAATATCGAGTTTGGAGTAAACAAGGACATTAGAAGGGACATTGTACTAATGGGTAGCAGTAGAATTCATGTAATAAAATTTCTGGAACTGAAGGAAATCTAGAGCAAAAGTTATGTTTTGTTTACAGAAAAGCTTTTCAGTTGTGGAAGGTTGCTGAAATGGCAGTATGTCATTTGATTTATTGTTAAAAACCTATCCTCAAGAATATCTTAAAATCGTGGATGAGTTTTCAGTTTTGTAAAGAGCACTGAAGAAAGTGTGGAGACTTTATTTTGCTTTCTGATTCTTTTCCTTTTCTTTTTAAAAACAAACGTTTTTACATACCAATCTCAGTTCTTCCTCTCTCCCATTCTTTGTGTTTTGTTATGTTTTTATTTTTGTTTTTCTTCAGAAACAAAGTCTGGAATTTGTAGAAACAAGAATTTCTCACCTTAAGGTTGAAATACAAGGTGAAATACAATATCTTTATGACACTGAAGGTGTAAAAGTTCTGTGTACATTAAGACAGCATTTAATGTTATGGACAAGACTGTTAGTCATGTACTTGTTCACGCATACCTGATATTTTAATCTTTATTGTATGTAAATTAAACACTAGAAAAATTAATCTAACTGCAAAAATACTTGAAGAAACTCACATTATACAACACCACATGAATAAGTAATAATATTTATTTTTCTTTATCAATACAAAATAAGACCTTAACTAAAGAGAAAAATTCAGGTCTTACAAATTATTCACAAGGTTTTGTTCAGCTATGAGACAAAACCATAGTTGCACCTCTAAGAAGAGACAGACTTTGTGGTCATCAAGGAATGGTTTTCTTATCCCCCTTACAATAGTCAAAGTCAAACTATGTATAATGATTACCATAGTTATTTTAGTGATTCATAGGCAAGCCTTAGAAGGTGATCACACTTTCAGAGTCTTGTCTTGCCCACAAGATTCCATGGGTTTACCTTAACTAAAGGGATGAATTGAAGTGCAATATAATATTTAAGATCATAATGTAAGTCTTTGTAATGGCATACTCTCTGACACACTGGTTCCAGGTGAAGTGCAGGCAGTGAGTAGCACTGTCAACTCTAAAGTCACAGTAGCAATGTTGTGAGGCTGTTACTAAGGTTCCTTTGAGTAAAGGACAGCAAAGTTAGAAGAAAAATCAATTTTCTGGACATTTGAGCCTTTTGCAAATGTTTTTCAGATTATACTATAACCATAGCATTTCTCGCTTGCTTTCTCTCCATTTAAACATTGCCATTCACTCCTTCCCTCTCACAGTAAAAGTCTTGGACTCCTTTTCTCACTCAATGTTATTGCATGAATATATGTATATGCATAGACATTCCTAAATATAATCTCTTCAGGCCACAAATGGCAAAGTGAATAAGGGAAAAGCCCATAAGACTCTATCCCTTATACAAAGAACTGTAGGAAGCTGAGGAAAGCTGGCATCAGAACAAGTGGCCTTCCCCAGACAAAAATTATTCCAATTGTTGCCCAGTGCCAAATGGTCAGTACTGAAAAGATACATGCAAGAGGCATGATTTAAGAAAGACATGTTTGCTTCATGATGAACAAGGTGAAATATCAGAAAAAAGACACAAAATAAAAACGAGGGTTACATTTGAATTTGTTGCCTCTATCCTCATTGATTTCAATAGCGATTAACCTTGGACCATTAACTGAACCAGTAATTGGATCATGTATTGTCTGTGGTCAATGAAAACTCACTACACAATCATCCCATCTATTTTATGGGTAAGAAAAAATCAGCTATTGTGTCTTTATCTGGAAAACTTGAACCTCATATCATGTGGTAGTACTATGACAGGTTCTTTGCCATAAGTGTTTTGTATCACTATTGTAAGTTCTTCCACATGTTGGCACCTGATAGGATTTCACTGCCATGAACTTGAAATTATCTATGTAATTATTTGCTAAAGAGCATTACTGACATTAAGAGCATTGCTTGCTTATTTGGGTAAGAACAGTTAAAATCAAGTGAACATTTTAGGTGTTTTTCTTTTCTTCATCTCTAATATATCATGCACAAGTCTTAGTAAGAAGCATATTCATCAGAAAACCCTGATTACATGGAAGAGAGTTTCATGAATGCAAAGGTTTCATTTTAAGGTCATTGACATCAAGGACAATTTTTCTTTGTTGTCCATGAAACTATCCTCTTTTATTAAGAAATTAAGACCATTTGATTATCCAATACCAAACTATAATTCTGGAAAATAGACAGGGAAAATTATACAATCGGAGAAGGTTTTATATATGTATTTAAGAACACACACACACATATACCCCAACAACAACAATTCATGAAAATTGGTCATGAATTTGAAAAAAAAAAGCCAGAGTGGCATTTTAGGGGTGGGTGGAAGGAAAGGAAAAGATAAAATAATGTAATTATATTATAATCTTACAAAAATAAATAAAGAAATAATTAAAAGTAAGTAATCCATAAAAAGCTATTTTCACAGCAAATAAAAAATAAGGCCACATGGGACCAATAGCTATACAGATA
>JAQHUG010000163.1:4120725-4131088 GCA_028555095.1 Dicrostonyx torquatus
ACATCTTTTGCATTTTATATTATTTATCTCCTTTTTGTGAGTTTTCTTATTGAGTAGTACACTTTTTGGACTGAATCTCTATTCAGAGAAGAAAAATGAACCGCTACCACCTCCAAACCATACTGACACACCATAAGCGTCACAAAATAAATATGGCTAAACGTGAACATTTTGTGAACTTGAAGATAATTTGGGAGATATATGTGGCAGTAGGGAATGGATATCCAAAAAGAATGGATAATAAATTTTAAATAAATGAAAGAAAATACAAAATAAGAATTGGAAAATAATGTTCTAAACAGAAAGAAAATTGTAATGATATTTCTATATTCTGTTCTAACACAAGAAAACTTGCTACTTTGAAACACTGTTATTATGATTTTACCTTTTAAGAGTTGTTTTCATATTTTACATTTTGTATTTCATAACTTCTTTCTCTTTTTTGTCTAGTTTATGTAATTTCTTTGTCTTACGTTTCTAGGTAAATTATAATTACATCATTTCCACCTTCGTTATCCTTCCTTCAACTCTTCTCATGCTCCTCTCCTCTAACTCCTTTGATGTTCCCCACAAATGGACAATTCTCAAGTTATATATAATATATATGTACACAAATATGTGAACAAATATATAAATACAGCTTACTGAGTTATCTGTTGTTATTTGTTATTAATTGTAATTCTTTGACTCTTTTGGGGATTGAGCCACCTAGCCTCCAGTAGCTCACATGGTGGTTTATTCATTCTTATATATGCCCAGCCTTGGCTTGAATTATTTCTATCTAGCTTTTCTTAAATTACCACATTGATCTTTTGCCTCTGGCCTTTTATCTTTCTCTAATTTGTATACTTTTCATTGCATCTTTCTCAATGACATACTGTGTAGCTGGGTGGCTGGCCTCTGGAGTCTTCCTCTCCTCTCACTCCTAGATCCCCTCTTCTCTTTTTATTCTATTTATTCTCTCTGCCTGACAGCCCTAATTTGCTAATTGGTTACTCAGCTCTTTATTAGAATGTTCAGGTGTTTTAGATAGGTAAACTAAAATAGCTTTATGAACAATGTAGTTAAACAAATGAAGCATGAAAAAATGCATCACATCTTTACATCATTAAACAAACGTTCTGCAGCATAAACAAATGTAGCACATCTTTAACTGATATGGGTGTCCTTCTGTATATGTGTTGCTTTTATTGGTTGATGAATAAAACTGCTTTGGTCAATGGTTTAGCAGATTAAAAAAATGATAGGAAATCTGAACGGAGATTATAGAGAGACTAGATAGAGTCAAGGAGAGGCCATGCAGCTTCCAAAGGAGAAAGATGTCAGAAAAACCTGACCTGTAGGCCACTGCCTCATGGTGATACATAGATTAATAAAAATGGGTTAATTTAAAATATGAGTTAGCCAGGAATATGTCTAAGCTATTGGGCAAGCAGTGTTGCAATTAATATAGTTTCTGTGTGATTATTCTGGTCTGGGCAAGCAGGAATAAAAGAGCAATCTCTGGTTACATTTAACTAATATTCCACAACAGTTACTTATGTTGTGTGTGTATGGATTTAGGACTGAGTACTTTATATTAGGTAACTAATCAGGAGAGTCTTCTGTGAGTAAGCAAGTTCTCACTCACTCTGCAGGTATAGGTGACTATGGCTGTTTGTACAGGGGTGCTAACACGTGACATATTCTACCTTCCCTCTTTGTGCCCACTCATTATTCATTGCTCAGACGCAGCTGCATTTTCTCAGTGACTCACTCACAAAGCAGACTTCCTTGCATTCGGAATTTTATAAAAATTCAGCTTCCTCTTCCAGGATGCTCCCTCCATTTCTTATTTTCATCATTTATTCCAGACTGTAGGGTGAAAAAGGCCAAGGAAAGAACACACTGACAATTACCTGACCCCAAGTCCAGGACCAGTGGAAAATACCCTGACACTGGCTTGATCCCAGAATCAGTGTTGAAATTCTATCAATCCCTGAATTTCTCCCATAGTCAGACTGCAGAATCCCACCAATCACCAAGCACAGAATCCCACAAATCCTTGAGATCCCTGAGCACGAAATGCTACTGACCTCCTAGCTTGCCTCAGAATCATGCTATTAAAACTCATCAATTCAAGCCATGCTAGCAAGTTCCAGCCTCTCAAGAAACCCTTCATAACCTCTGTACCCTGTTCAGTTTGCTGTTTCTTCTCATCCTAGAGCAACCACCATCCTGGATTTTTTCTTACCAATAAATCTCTGAGTGAGGTTTGTTGTGTATTGTGACCCTTTCACTGGAACAGAACACAGATGTCACAACTTTTGTTGAATGGAGCAGTGCAGAACTGTAACATTTTTACTGGGGAAACGTTTTCCTAGCAGAACGTAGGAATGCTACAGTTGCAATAGAGAAACCTCTCCCTGGAGGAGAGCTGTAAATTGCTTCCCTTAAAGTGACTGTGGTATTTCTTGTCTCCAGGTTGCCAGAATACCTTTCCATTCTAGCTTAGTGAGTACACACATTACTATAATTTTCTCCATCCCTCCTTCCTTTAATTTTTCATTTCTCTTATTCTCTATTTACTGTCTTCTTGTTTGGGGGTTTTGGTTTCTTTTTCATAAATAGACAATATAAACTAACTTGCTATACTAACGGTGGTTCATTAGGCTTGAAGTTAGAAGACTGAGGGGAAATAAAGTCTTGCTCTACAGTTGATGAGCCACAGACTCTAAGCAACATAAGTCAAGGTCTGAGGTCATTATAGGAACCAATGAAGATAAAGCAAAGTAATGGAGATGCCAAGATGTTATAGATGTCAGAAGAATGGACAGTCCACTGAGATGAGTTGCATGCATGGAATGGAGCAGGCCTAGGAGAGAGATTATTTATACAGCAGATAGTAAAGCCATTGGGGAGGTACTACCTGTACAACATTTTACAATCCATAGAAATCCACCAGGAGCCTAAGCACATATAACTGTAGAAATTCATGGGTTCTCTGTGAAGGTTTGGTATTGATATGTCCTATCTCTTCGTCTGAAATGGAGATTTTTACTTTGTGACTTCATATGTTAGAAATACGTAACTTTTTTCCTATGATCTCCTAGTTAAGTGTATCAGGTGAGGTTTGAGTCTCAGACTTTTTAAGCTTAATGGAAACTGTAGAAGACTGTGAGAAATTTTGAAGTTGACTGGGTACACTTTGCTTTGTGAAATAAAAATGACCCTACACACACAAGTGTGCGGGGGTTATATGATCTAGTTGGATGTCGAGTTGACAGTGAGTGGACTTGTGATGGTTTTATTGATTGTAAAACTGCCAGATTAAAGAGTATAAACTGAAGGAAAATCTCTGAGGGATTTATAGATTCGGTCAATTAAGAAGACCTATTGAAATGAAAATGTCAAACTTACATGTGCCAGGGTCTTCGATGATATAAAAAAAGAAGTCAGCTGGACACAGATATTCATCTCTCCCTGCTTGCTGACTATAGCTACGCTATGCCCAGAAGCCTATCATTTTTGCTGTCTTGATTTTGTAACCTGATACACTGTAACCTCATGGGAATCAGAGAAACACTTTCTTTCTATAGTTTGTTTTTGTTTGATATTTTTCACAGTAACAGTGAAGAGCAACATGTTTCTCTGGCGTAAACATTTGTTTATATAAATAATAATAATTTGTCCTATGTTTAAAATGCCTATTTCATACCTATTTTCAATATACCAAGTAATGCTACATTGAGGTAAAAGTGTTTTCACATGTTATGTTCTATTACAGTAATTTTCAAGTCCTTCGAACATGATACTGTCATTCAGTTTTCACATATTCTTTCTCAATTGGTCGAATCCAAATATGTCTCTTCTAGCTATACTCAAAGCAACGTAATTATACTAGCACCCACTTTTACATGAGTATTTTTATTTGAGCTGAAGGATATTTCAAATCAGGATACAGTTTCCTTTTCTTTGCCTCCTTATCACTTTGCCCATAATCTATCAGACAATAATGGCAGTATAATAAAAAGAAATTAGGTAAGTTGACAGTGTATGAGAGATATGAGAGACAGCACTTTGGAATAATATAGTTCAAGAGCTAACAATTAAAAATGATACCAAGCAAAGAAACTACTAAATTTTTTACTGAGACTCTTATTTATTATTAGTTTGTTTTATTAACAGTTTCATTGGTTATTTAAAATCAAATATGTCCATCATTCACAACCTTCCCATAACTTTCTATTTTATCCATCATTTGAAACTGGTAAGCATTGTTAGCTTTTGGCCACACAGGTTTATTATAGTTCAGATCTATTTGAGTTTAAGGTATGAAAAAAGTAAGGTTAACTTTTTTTTAATGGAAGCATCAATTCTAACTTAAACCTTATTCCCCATGGCAGCTGTGAATCTCTAGTGGGAGAGGTAAGCTTAATTAGGGCCACAAGATGCTAACACTGGGCAAAAGACTTCAAGCAGAGCAAAGAAAGCAATACCTTTAAAGAAATGTGGTGCTTGGTTCTCATTTACATGTTACCTAAGATAAAGGTCTATTTCAATTGCTAATGGGGTTCGGTATGATTTACATTGGATTGGTTGTTCTTAGTTTAAGGGTATGACGTTTAATATTAAGGTATATCACATAAGTAGATGCTTGGGAAGTGTTATTCAGCCACATCTGAATATTATTCACATTTTTCTGTATTCTAATTGATTATGAGTGTTAGAATTAAAATGTTGGCTTAATGACAAATACTAGAAAATAATTGCATATTGTTAACAAAGAGCTCATGTATCCATCTTCTTAATTTGCCATCAACTTTTCAATTTCTATTCACATAAAGAAATAATATAAGTAAGATACAAATTTATAGTTGTCTCTGCAGTTTGAAACTTTAAAATGAATCTTAAATGTTGAGTGAAATTATAGCTTCATAATTTGTATATTTTTCATAGTCTCTTTATAAAAATATGTGCTTTAGCAATACCAGTATCTTTTTATTCTTCCCAGTCATTTTTAATTACTATGTTTTATATACTTTCATGATTGTTTTTCTATTCATGGTATTAGTTCAGAATTAATTATTGGCTTGTCATCTCTAAAATAAAAATAAGACATGATTGGGTGAGGCAAAATTTTCGCTATTGAAGCTGAATTGTTGAATCGAGCTATATATTTTATTTGATAAATGATCAGGCAATCATACCTTAGCATTTTTGTAGTCAAGTCACTACACATGAAAATGCATGCCTGATGTTACCCCAGATGCTCTCTCAGTTGAAAGTTATCTGTGGGTAATGTCTCAGAATTTGGGAAATTTAGAATACATCTTTCAATGAAGAAGTGCTAGGGTGTTATATCTTAACATTGACCACAGGCTTCTGTTTATAAACAGTGTCAGAATTAATTTCTATCTCCCCAGTTTCTGTGTATTATCATTTTTATGGTTGCAAGAGCAATTTTTGAAATTTAGACATGCTATTGAAACAATGCTAAGAGTAATTTTTTTCTTAACATTGCTAACTTCCTCCCATTCTCATGATTATGTTTGTTTACAAATGCAAATGCTTGTGTGTTTCTATACTTGTCTTTTGTTTTTACAGAACTTTAAGCTCCAGTTTGTGTGTCAGGTAGATTCTATGCTTCTAAAGACTAATCAGTCACTAAACAGGATCCACTGCTTCTCATTAGAGGTAAGTTTACTCTATGACTGCCTTTGAGATTCTGCTTTTAAATTTTATCTTATAGCCTGTCAGATGTTCTGTGACATTTTTTGTTAATTTTTCTTTGAATTTGTTAATATATTTAAAGTATAAACCTTCCAATAAGATTATTACATAAATTATTACATTATGAATATTCCTTAAAGTCTTTTTGTTTGATTGACTCTTTTTTTTTTTTAATTTTCACTTTTGAAACAAGGTCAAATCTGTATGTCAGACAGCTTTTAAACTTGTAATAATCTTGAATCAATCTGCCATATGCTAGATTTAAGGGATGCTCAACCATGTCTAACTTTTTAAACTCCTAGACCCATTGTTAAACACATGGTTTCATTAATCGTGAGTAAAGTGTTCTATCACCGAAATGTATCATTGATCCCTGTAAATATTTTATCTTGCATATTTTCCTCTATTTTATGAGATTACAGTTTATGACTGGAGTTCAAATACAATCTCACAGACTATTCTTCTGTTTAAATTTTCACCTGTTCCAGGTAATATTAGTCCTATTAATTTATTTTCAGGTTAATTAAAAATTTTCTGTTCCCCATGAATCTCAAATGGCTGAAAGACACTTAAAGAAATTTTCGACATCCTTAGCCATTAGAGAAATGCAAATCAAAATTACTTTGAGATCTCATTTTATACCTGTCAGAATTTCCAAGATCAAAAATGCTTATGACAGCTTATTTTGGAGTAAGTGTGGGGTAAGGGGAGCACTACTCCGTTGCTGGTGAGTGTTCAAACTTATACAACTACTTTGGAACTCAGTATGTTAATTTTTCAGAAAATTATGTAACGGTCTTCCTCAGGACTAAGCAATATCACTGTTGGATATACACCCAAAGGATGCTCAATCATAACCCAAAAACATGTGCTCACCTATGTCCAAAGCACCATTCTTTGTAATAGCCAGAACTGGGAAAAAACCTAGATGCCCCTTAGCTAAAGAGTAGATAAAGAAAATATTTTATATTATTTTATATATATACATACACACAACTGAGTATTACACAGTTGTAAATGAAGACATTTTACAAGTTGCCGGCCAATTGATAGGTCTAACGAAAATAGTGAGATAACCCAGACCCAGAAAGACAAATATAATATGTACTCTTTCATAAGTGGATTTTATACATAAAGCAAAGAAAAACCATCCTTCAGGCCACAACCACAGAGAGCCTAGACAACATTGAGGACCCTAAGAGTGACATACATGGATTTACATAGAAAAAGACAAGGTCTCCTGAATAAATTGGGAGCATGGGAGTCACGAGATATGAGAAAAAATGAGAAAGGATGGAGGGAGGGGAGGGGAGAAAAATGTAGAGCTTAAAAAAAACAATAAAAATACAAAACTGTAATGTAAAAAACAAATCCCCCAATTCTAGTCATCTCTCTCTCTGTTTTCTCTTCCTCAGAGCCCACCTCTACCGCTTGTTTCCTGTTTAAAAGATGCGGGTTGTGTTGGGCTTTTGCTTGTACCCGAAATAACCACATGAGAACTGTATTCATTTAAATACTGCCTTGCCCATTATCACTAGCCTCTTCTTGGCTAGCCCTCACATCATAAACTAACCCATTCCTAATAATCTGTGTGTCACCACAAGGTGGTGACTTACCAGAAAAGTCTAACATGCATCCATCTCCAGAGAGGACGTCATGGCATCTGACATACTTCCTTTCTTCCCGGAACTCTGTTTTGTCTACTCTGCCCACCTAAGGGCTGTGTCCTCTCCTATAGGCCTTTATTCAACCAATGAGAGTAACCCAAATACAGAACCCTCCTACACCAGTTCCCTAACAAACCTGTCATGGTCCATTCACAAAATATGTTCTATTTCCCTTTCCAAGGAAATCCATGCACCTGGTCTAGTGCCATCCTTGTTACTTAGCATCTCTGGATCTATGGAGTATTTTCCTTTACTTAACAACTAATATCCACATATGTGTGAGTAGTTACCATATTTGTCTTTCTGAGTCTGAGTTACCTCATACAGGATTATATTTTCTAGTTCCATTCATTTTCCTGAAAATACCACGATGCTATTTTTAACAGCTGAGTAATACTATATTGTGTAAAAACACCACATTTTCTTGTCCATTCTTCAGTTGAGGGACTTTTAGGTTGTTTCTAGTTTCTGGGTGCTATAAAAAATTGCATCGAGCATGATTAAGTAACTGCCTTTGTGGTAGGATGGAACAGGTAGGATGAAATAGATTGATTCCACACTTCCTGAATAAATACCATATTGATTTTCATAGTCGTCACACTGGTTTGCACTCCCACCAACAAGGGAGAAGTGTTCAAATCGTTCCACGTCTTTGCCAGCATGTGCTGTCACTTGTGTTTTTGTTCTTAGCCATTGTACGAGGTGTAAGATGTAATCTCAGAATTATTTTAATTTGCCTTTTCCTGATGGCTAAAATGTTGAATATTTCTTTAGTGTTTCTTAGCATTTTTAGATTCTTTGATCGAAAATTCTATTTAGATATGTACTCCATTTTTAACTGAATTATTTGGTTTATTGATGTCTCATTTCTTGAGTTATTTTTATATTTGAGATATCAGTCCCCAGTCATATGTGGGGTTGGTAAAGGTTTTTTCCCATTTTGTGGTCTTCCGTTTTTGTCCTACTGACAGTGTCCTACAGAAGATTTACAGTTTCATGCGGTCCCATTTGTTGATTGTTGTTCTTACATCCTGTTCTATCAGTGTTCTGGTTAGGAAGTTGTCTATTCTCTTAATGAGTTCAAGGCAATTCCAGACTTTCTCTGTTAATTGCTTCACTGTCCCAGTTTTCATGTTGAAGTCTTTGATCCACTTCAACGTGATCTTTGTACAGGGTGATACATATGGATTAATTTGAATATTTACAATTCATATAAAACAGCATCTTTTGTTAAAATGTTTTCTTTTTCAATTGTTTACTTTGAGCTTCTTTATCAAAACTCAGATGACCATATGTATGTGGATGTCTCAGTCTTATGCTCAATTTCATTGGTCAAGTTGTCTATTTTTATGCCAAACCATGGAGTACTCATTACTATGACTCTGTAGCACAGCTAAAATCATGGATGGTGATACCTTAGGATGTTCCTTATCATTTGAATATATATTTTAATACAGCTAGAAAAGAAAATTAAAAGAAAGAAGGGAGTGCGGGCACCTCCAGCCCCTGCTGCAGGGGTTAATTTGTTCCACTTGATCCTGCCCTCCTCACACAAGTTTGCCCTTTTCTCTGTGAGGTCCTTGGCCCACCAGGAATCCCTGTTTCTGTGCTGAGGTCATGATTGAGAAAGTAAGTGTGTGTGCACGCCTTGCCAGAAGGTACCTGGAATGGAGTGCAGGCACCTCCAGCCCCTGCTGCAGGGGCTACTTTGTTCCACAGGACGTTGCCCTCTCCTCCTCCCTCCGCAAGTTCACCCTTAAGAATGATATTCCTATGAAGGTACAAGAAGCCTATAAAACAACAAATAGACTGGATCAAAAAAATCCCATCGCCATATAATAATCAAAACACAAAACATACAGAATAAAGAAAGAATATTAAGAGCTGCAAAGGAAAAAGGGCAAGTAATATATAAAGGTAAACCTATCAGAATTACACCTGATTTCTCAATGAAAACCATGAAAGCCAGAAGGTCTTGGGTAGATGTGCTGCAGACACTAAGAGACCACAGATACAAGCCCAGACTACTATAACCAGAAAAGCTTACATTCACCGTCAATGGAGAAAATAAGATATTTCATGACAAAAACAGATTTAAACAATACATAGCCACAAACCCAGCCTTACAGAAAGTACTAGAAGAAAAACCACAAACCAATGAAGCCAACAACATCCAAAGTAGCACAGACATCTGACAACCCTCCACCAGCACAACTAAAAGAAAGGAAACACACAAACACTACCACCAAAAAAAGGGAGAATTAACAACCCCTGATCATTAATATCACTTAATATAAGGGGACTCAATTCACCTATAAAAAGGCACAGGTTAAGAGAATGGATATGAAAACAGGATCCAACATTCTGCTGTTTACAAGAAACACACCTCAACACAAAGACAGACATTATCTCAGAGTAAAGGGTTGGGTAAAGGTTTTTCAATAAAATGGCCCTAAGAAACAAGCAGGTGTGGCTATACTAATATCTAACTAAACTGACTTCAAACTAAAATCAATCAGAAGAGATGGAGATGGACATGTTAGACTCATAACAGGAATATCCATCAGGATAAAGTCTCAATCCTGAATAGATATGCCTCTAATATAAAAGCACCCACATATTTCAAAGAAACATTACTAGAACTCAAAGCACACATCAAACCCAACACACTAATAGTAGGAGATTTCAACACTCCTCTCTCACCAATGGACAGGGCTACAGACAGAAACCTAACAGAAAAATACGAGAACTAACAGATGTAATGAATCTAATGTACTTAATAGACATCTATAGAACATTCTACCCTAACAGGAAAGAATACACCTTCGTCTCAGCATCTCATGGAACCTTCTTGAAATTGATCACATACTTGTTAACGAAGCAAATATCCACAGATACAAAAAAAAATGTGCCTTATCAGATCACCATGGAGTAAAGTTAGAATTCAACAACAGTTCCTCCCCCAGAAAGCCTACAAACTCATG
>JAQHUG010000163.1:4242180-4257887 GCA_028555095.1 Dicrostonyx torquatus
TTCTTGTATGTTCATGATTCAGTTCCCATCCAGCTGCCACAATCAGTTCATTAGCTAGGCTGTCAAGTGTAATATAACCCTTAGAATTCTGCCTTAATGAATCCCAATAATAATCCCATAAGACTCATCTGTCAGGAAGCATGTGTATCAGAAATGTTCCTCTTGTTACTCTTCACTGACTGTGCAAAGAGAGCAGAGAGCAATCCCTTTGATACATTCATCAGAACTGTGATCAAGCTGATTAAAATGCACACATTCTGTGGCTTGTCTTTTATCTGCAATCCAGCAGCACATCACTTTTGTTTCAATTGTCTTAACACTTTTTTAAATGCCCACTATACTATTGTTTGCTGCTGTTACTAGCATCTAATTTAACAAGGACAACTGGAAACTTGGAGTGGACATTTTCTCTGCATATTCTTCTGGCCTCAAATGAAACCTGCTTTCCTACCAGGTGTGTATTTGTCAGGCATGGCCTAAGGTAAAATGGGAATTTTGTGTTGTTCTGCACCACACTGCTTTTGTGAGAGGTATCAAAAGAACATATAAAATTTTCAATTGAACATCACTCTCTCTTTTGGAGTTACTTTCATTCCACTTAAACAACTTCCCATTGGTATAAGGGCTTTTGATGTCTGAACAGCAAAGCTTGAGTTGTGTGGGTTATTTGTTTATTATAAAAGTTTGATTTTGACATAGATATCCTGCATATCTCATTTTTATTGCACACATTTCCACTAGCCCTTTTTTTGTCTGTTTTCTATTCTAGTTATTCAAACCCTGGGACGATGAGATTTAGTGAGTGTCACCTCTTAAAGCTTCATTCTCTTGTATAACCTAAGAGTTCTCAATTAATTCAGTCGATTATATTATGTTGCCATTTCCTTTTACCTTTTTATCTGAAAGAACTATCTATTACCCTTCAACCAAAAGGAAAAGAAGAAGATAAAAGATATGAAGAGATAGACGTGTCATATTTCAAATTAAATTGTGATTTTTAAAATGTATTCTTCTCTTATACAGTATATCTCAATAGCAGGCTCCCTTCCAGCCACTCTACCCACTCATCCTCCCAACTCTACCAGATCCACTTATCCTCTATTTCTCTTTAGAAAAAAGCAGGCCTCCCAGGGATATCAAACAAACACAGCATAACAAGATATAATAAGAAGCACAAACCCCGATGTCAAAAGTAGACAATGCAAGCCAATAGGAGGAAAGGATTCTGAGTGAGTCAAAAATACCCCCACTTCCAGTGTTAGGAGTCCCCCAAAAACTTTAATCTAAGCAATCACAAAGTACTTACAGAGGACCTATCACAAAGCCATATTAATGTCACACCACTCTCTGTGATTCCCAATGTGTCCTGCTTAGTTGATTTTGTGACCCATGTTCTCCTGGTGTCATCTACTTCTCTGATGCCTACAATCCTTCCTCCTCTTCCACTGGGTTGCCCCAATCCCTGTACAAGGTTTGGATGTGAATATTTATCTGCCTTTGTTAGACCATGACAATTTTAAATTGTAGTAGAATACCATTAGGACTAATTTCATCGAATTTATCTGTATCTCTAGTTAGTTAGCTAGCAAATTTGTTGGTGAGTTAATTGTGTTTGGCTTTCCCTAGGTCTCTGAGTGATCTATCTTCCCATTCCTGGATATTCAGGTACTGTCAGGTCAGTCATGGGTTCTTTCTTATGTCTTGGGCCTCATGTTAGACCAATCATTGTTGGCTACTCCAGAAACACTGAAGCACCCATGCCCAAGTATATCTTGTAGGCAGACCAGGTCATAGATCAAAGATTTTTGTGTCTGGATTTGTGTCCCAGTTCTACCACTGCAAGCTATGCATACTTTCAGAAGATGTCTGGCTTCAAATCTTTCATTACTCTGAATTTTCTCTAGGGTCTCCTTCATAGATTCCAAGAAGATTCTATTGCACTTGTTTTCTATATTGTTCCCAATTCCAGTCATCTCTCCCTATACTTTTTTCTTCTGTGCCTCACTGCCCCACCTGACCTCTTCTGATCTCATCCTTACCTACAAAACCTTTTCTATTTCACCTTCTGAGGGGGGATCCATGCATCTTTGCCCAGAGTTCTCCTTGTTAACCTCTCTGTATCAGTGGATTATAGCATTATTATTATTTAATTTATAGTTAATATACACTTATAAGTGAGTATATATCGTGTTTGTCTTTCTGTGTCTAGGTTACCTTGTTTAGCATAATTGTTTCTAACTCCATCCATTTGTCTGTAAATTTTGTTATGTCATGTTTTCTAACAGCTGAGTAATATCACATTGTGTAAATATATAACATTTTCTTTATCCATTGTTTGGTTGAGAGACGTCTAGTTTCTTTTTTTCTTTAATTTTTTGGCATAGAGCGACTATGAACATAATTGAGCAGTAGGATGGAATTTCTTTAGGGTATATGCCAAAGAATGCTATAGTTGGATCGTGATACAGATTCCAATTTTATGTGGAACCACCATATTGGTTTCCATAGTTGCTGTACAGAGTTTGCACTCTCACCAACAATGGAGGCATATTCCCCTTACACCACATCATTGCCAGCATGAGCTGTGACTTTGTTATTGATTAGCCATTCTGACAGGTATAAGATAGAAAATCTCAAAGTACATTGATTTGCATGTCTTGAAGACAAAAGCTGTTGCAGATTATATTAAGAATTTCTCAGTCATTTCAGATTTCTCTACTGAGAATTCTCTGTTAAGATCTGTGCCCCACTTTTAACTGGATGGTTTTCTTGATATCAATTTTTGAGTTCATTATATATTTGTATTTTAGCCCTGTTATAATTAATATGTAAGGGGGGGGCGGTAATGGTTCCCCAGGGTCGAGACCGCATGGTGGCAGTTGGGAACATAAAACCAGACGAATATTAAAGTTAAGCATTTATTAGATGGATTATAGAGGGAAAGAAGCAGAAAAGAAGAGAAAAGGAAAGAAGGAAAGACAGAAGAGAAGGGAGAGAGAGAGGGGAGAGGGAGGGGGAAACGGGAGAAGGCTGTCCACTTCTCCCAAGAGCCATGGAGACAGAGAGAGAGAATGAAGCGCAAGCTTGTTTAAGAGTGGGCATGTCTCACTCCTAAAGTGCCCCAGAATCATTACAAGCCTTATGTTGGAGATGGAGTTGGTAAAACCTTTTTCCATTCTCTAAGTTGCTATTTTGTTCTATTCACAGTTTCCTTGGTTTATAGAAGCTTTTCAGTTTCATGAAGTCTCATTTATTAAATATTGAACTTAGTGCCTGAACTATTGGTTTTCTGTTAAGGAACTATTGGTGTTCTGTTAAGGAAGCTGTCTCCTATGCTAATGTGTTTAAGACTATTCCTACTTTCTCTTCTATCAGCTTCAGTGTGCCTGGTTTTATGGTATTACACTTGGACTTGAGTTTTGTGTAGGATTTGAATATAGATCTATTCTTCTATATGCAAATATACAGTTAGAGCAGAACCATTTGTTAAAAATGCTTTCTTTTTTTCATTGTATTTTTCTGGCTTCCTTATAAAAATATTGATGTTTATAGGTGTATGAATTCGTCTGGGTCTTTGATTTAATTATATTGACCAACATGTCTGCTTTTATTCCAATACATTGCTGTTTTTATTACTGTAGTTCTACACTACAGCTAGAAATTAGGGATGGAGATACCTCTGGAGTTTTTTATTGTTCATGATTGTTTTCACTATCCTAGGACTTTTTTTCCATGTGAAAGTGAGCATTGCACTTTCATGATCTGTAGAGAATTGTATTGAAATTTTGATGTTGGATACGTATATTGTTAAATTGCGAATTTTTAAAGTCTAATTTCTAAGTACATTATAAAAGTTAGAACTACTTTAGAAAATTCAAAATATTTGTCTATGAGAGCAAATGTCAAATCTTTTTCTTGGTTTTCTTCTATGTAGTACTTGATTCAAAATTATGAACACCAGGGCATATATTGCTTATTATATAATCTTACCAACATATTTATGTTAATTAATCCACTTGTATTTAGGCCTTGGTAAAGGTTAAAAAATTTAATGCAGTCATAGTTTACATTGTACTGATGGTATAATTTCAAATCCTTTCAACTGATGCTTCCAGTGGGAATATTACAATAGGAAATAATGCAGCCATATAATTTAAAGGTTGAAAATTGAAATTAAATAATTTTACTGTAATTAAAATTAAAAATAGAATGTTTAAAAGCCTACAGTTTATGTTCAACTGTTAGAAATAGCTACCCTAATTTATGATTATTAAATGAATGCATACATTTCACTGATGTCCTGATATTTTTACTTAACAATATCACAAAATATAAATAACTTTTACAACCATCGTATTCTGAAGATAAAGCCCAAAGATTTAATGATAAAAGTATAAAGAATGGTATAATAATAGATTCATTGTGCTGTGCTGTGCTAATACTTTTGATATTGCAGTTATACAAATAGTGGTAAATACATAAAAATTGTTACCTGTTTTAAGTAATTTATATATATATATATATATATATATATATATATATATCAATGGACTATTTTATAATAATTTAAATAACATGGCAAATAGATTTGTAGTTGAGAGAAGTAATGGGGTATCAAGGATCATTTCAGAACTAGTAATGCACTGTACGTGACTGCATTGGAAAGTTTTCATGATAAATAAAAAATAGAAATCTAAGTTGCTTTTAATTTTGAGTCACATAACTCCAGTAAGAAAAAAATATTTGCACTTGTAACATGTTCATACATGAAGATATCTGTGGTGGTTTGAATGAGAAACATCCATCAAAAATTTATACATTTAATCATGGCTCTCCTGTTGGTGGCACTGTTTGTGTAGATACTTGTTTGGATACTTTTTGTTTGTAGATACTTGTTGGAGGCAGAAATAGAGAGAAAGTATAGGAGTTGCTAGAGCTTTTGAAACCACAAAACTTACCCCTAGTGACATAGAAATTCGAACAACATCTGTAGTTCTTAATCTTTTCTAGAAAATTTCTACTAACGGGAAATAAATATTGAAATAAATTAGCATATAGGGTCATTATCATTGAAATCACCATATTCCACTCCCTGCCCCCTTATACTTATGTCCATATGATGACACAAAATGTGTTTAATCCAACTTCAAAAGTCCCCATAATCTCTTAGTCTCTATCAGTGTTTAAAAGTACAGTCTTATCTGAGATGAATTGCAACATCTTAATAATAAAATATGTAATCAAAAAGCAAATTACATACTTCCAACATACCTTGGCACAGTGTACAATATTCCAAAGTGCAGTGATGGAGGATTAGTGAGGAAATACTGGATTAAACCAAGACCAAACACTTCAGGACAAATTCTAGATTCAGTAGTTCTATGTCTTATGTCAAGGGGATTAAGTAGTTTGGCTTTCTGCAATATACTTTTCTCTCATTGGACAGTTCTACTTAATTTTTTTCTTTTTTTAATTTTGTTTGTTTGTTTGTTTTTTATTGTTAAAAGAAAAATTTACATTTACTCCCCTTGTTCCCGGCCCCTGCTCCCACCCACTACCCCACCGCCCTCCCCCTGCTTCCTTAAGATGGGGCAGGATACCCTGCCCTGTGGGAAGCCCAAGGCCCTCCCCTTCCATCTCGGTCTAAGAAGATGTTATGAAGTTCTCCCTGGCAGATATCCTACATTTTTGGTATTCTCATAGCTTGGAGCTTTTAGTAATAGCTATGCTTCAGTTACACATCCTCATAAAGTGACTTCTCAGTTCCTTCTGGCTCTGACTCCTCTGACTACATGTAAGGCCACAAAACATCTCATTAACATTGGATGACAATATTATAACCTCTCTACTCATGTTACCTTCATGTCAATGAGGACAGAAACTTATAGATAATACTACTGAGATTGACCATCAACATGCATGAAACTTGACATTCCTTAGCATTCCTAGCAGCTTCGAATTTTGCTGTTGCTGTGTTCTCAGAACAGAGAATGCATCACACCTTTTATTTCTACAAGTTAGAGACTTATTTGGATGGATTCTTGCTATGAGTTTATCTTTCTCTTCATTTTCTTTCTACTCAGGCCTTATTCAGCTCTAGGCTCTTTTAGCACAAACCTTACCTCTAACATTACATTTCTGGATTCTCATTTTCTCTTTAAATTTTGTATTTCTTTTTGCCCCATTTAACTCATTTACATCATAGACCTACATAGCAGTGGTTCCTAGTTGTCACATGACAGAGTGACTACTTAACTGTCTTAAAATCTGCTATGCCAAGAAAATGGTCTAGTACTTTTCAATCTAGCCTCAGGAATATTTTAACATGGTGCAAAAAACAAGCACATTCTTTCACAAAATATGATGAGAATAATATCTTGCCCTGTTCCTGATATTTTTCCTTGTGAAAACTCTTGAACTCTGGGTTTCCATAATTCACATTGCTTTCAGAACTATTTTCTTTCAAGCTCCTACAAGGATGGCCCATTAAGTCTGGCTTAACAGCATCAACCACTTTTCTAATCTTAAGTCCCAAAGCGTTACACATTTGTATAAAAATCAGCTTTGCAATTTCTGCCATAGTAGTAGTCTACTCATTGGTACCAACTTCTACATCAGTTACATATCTACTGCCGTGAGGAAACATCTTGACCAAAGCGACTTAAGACAGTAAAAGTTTAATTTGGTTTACAGATCCAGAGCATAAGTATAAATTCATGAGGGTTTCGCTAAGGAATAGGTGTAAGAGTACATCTTCATTCAATACCATGATGAAGAAAGATATAAAGCATCAGAAATCACAGGGAGATTTTGAAATCCCATATTGCCCCTCCTTTAGTGACACAGCTTTGTGGTGGATATTTCTTTACACTAGGTGAAGATATGTCACTGTGATTGGTTTAATGAAAAACTAAATGACAAGTAACAAGGCAGGACTTTTGGGCAGAGTGAATGGGGGAAGAAGAAGGCAGAGTCACTAGACAGACATAGAGGAAGCATGACATGTATGAAATAAGTTCACAAGCCATGTCAGCATGAACATTAGTGTAAATTGGTTAGTTTAAGTTATAAGAGCAGTTTAGAAACAAGTCTAAGTTATTCAGCCAAGCTTTCATACGTAATAATAAGTCTACATGGCACAATATGGAAGCAGGCAGGACAGAAAAAGACTCACAAAAGGTTCCCAATATCTGGCACATATTTCCAATTGATACCCATGAAAGCTTTAAAAAGAAAAGGTTCCAAACACACAAAAGCAAAGCCAAACGTGGCTTCCTACTCCCACAGTCTCTCATGCCAGTCCCAGTACAGAGACACATGACCAACCCATGTCAAAAAACTCGAGTCAACAGTGTGCATGCATTAAGCTGCTCAGTGATTTAAGGTTTTACTTATGCAGACAGAAAGGGTACACATATGCAGTAAAGCAGGTTCAGTTGGAAAATTAAAACCTCTAAATAGGTAACCAATATGAGTAAGTATAAGAAGCAAAAGTAATTAGGCAATCATTAAAAATAAATTATTTAAAAATAATAAAGTTTTAGAAAATGAATTAAGTAATTAAAAAAGAAATAAGTCACTTAGAGATGGGAAATATGTAGGGAGTCTGGATCCTCCTGCATCATACTGCTGATTGCTGATGAGAAAGCAATAGTGGCTGAGAAACACTAGATTATAAAAATTACTGAATTAAAATAACCTCTACATACTAAAATTAACTTAAAATGGAAGTAAAAAATATATTATGATTAGGAAGAGGATGTGTTTTTGTTTCCAGTGAAAGTGAAGGCTTGCATCCATTTAAAGTTGATGGACATCAGATTTGATTGGGGAAGACCCCCTACAGATAAAATAAATAAACCTAGAAAACCTACAAGACCAGTGATATTTATTTTACTTGCTCAAACATAAAACAAAAAAAAATCATCTTTGGCTGACTTGTGCAAATTGCATAGTCTATACTTTTTTTTAAAAAGAAAGTATGTTTGCCCTCTCCCCTCCATCTCGGTCTAAGAAGACGTGCATCCATATAGAATAAGTTCCCTTAAGGGAGCAGGCGAAGGGCGGTGGGGTAGGAGGGGAGCAGGAGGGCCGGGAACAAGGGGAGTAAATGTATTTTTTTCTTTTAACAATAAAAAAATGTGAAAAAAGAAGGTATGTTTGCTACCTTTGAAAGATTATTTTATTTATTTATTTATTTTTTTAGAGCAAGGGGAACAGACACCAATTAAATTGGTGTCCTACATGATCACATATCTCAGAGTGGCTTTGTTGCAGTTTCCTCAGAATTCTGCATCCAGAACAGCTTCAATGCTGCTGGCTGAAACTGGCCCAGCCTCACAGATTAATCTAGCCAGGACTTGATCAGAATCCTAAATTTCTCAGGGCTCCCCCAAAGATTCTAACAGTAGGCAGTCTAAGGATCATAAAATTCACATTTCAAACTGGTGGGGATGTTTTTTAGTCTCACGGAGGATTATGGATGTTTGTTATTGTTTAGGAGTGTTGGTCAAAAGTTGTTACTGATCATAACCAGGGAGAAAACTAAGCAAAGGAGATTAGATTCAGGGATCTATTTCTGGAAAGAAAAAAGTGGGAATATGAAAATGATAGAATAACAGGGTAGATTATTTTATCTAATTTAAAACTAAAACAAAAGGAACTACCAATCTCAAATATTACACAATACTATGAATTTTTATATATTGACATAAATTTAAGGTTATTTTTGTTAGAAATAATACTGTAGATTCAATGGGTAAAAAGAATAAGCAAAGAAGAAAGAAGATAACAGGTTGTTTAGGTAGGAAAAGATGGACCTGGCATACCTTGGGTAAATGGCTGAATGTGATCAAAGATTATTACATAACAATCTCAAAGACGTAATGAGAAAGAGAAAAAGAAAGACATAGAAATAAAAAGATTTGCCATTAAGACACAAGGGATGTAAACATTTATGCAAGACTAGACTTCAGCTTCCAGAGTTTATCAAAGATAACAGAATCTGTGGCTGAATGCTAATTAGGTTGAATTGAGGCCCATGAGTCCATTGAAACCACTGTTGGAGATGAGGAAAGATGGCCTGTGGCATGCTTTGTTTATCTTGAATCAAATGAAAAAATTAAACACGATGATCACAAATAAAAAGAAGGCATTAAAGTCAGTTTTTTGGTAGCAAGAATTGATTCAGTGGGAAATAGGTAGAGGATATGAGAGAAAAAAGGAAGGTGAAAATGATGAAAAATGCTTATAAATGCATAAAATTTTCAAGCAATAAAATAAAATAAAATATTTAAGACAATTTTCCATTAGGCTTCATTTCTTTTCAAAAAGAATATCCATTTCCTACTTATAACTAATAAGAATCTTTACTTCCCATTCCTTATAATGCAAAAGCAACAACATTGTGTGTGCATACAATGTGTTAGTCTTGATGATTGACAGAGCCTATTCAACTTACTCATCTTCCCAGAAATTGCTATCCAACTGAGAAAAATACAGTGAAACTAAAATGATATGTTATTTCTGCTTGCCTGTCTATAACATTAAGGTGAATCTAGTCTCCAAAGACAGCTTCTGATATTATTAGGAATCACTATCTTAAAACAAACCCCATGATCTTCTTGCTCTTATGCTTTTTTTCTTTTTTTCTTCTACGCTGATCCTGAGCCTTAGCTTAAGGAGTTGTTTTGTAGATGCACACAAAGGGACTCAGCTCCACATCTCTACATTTCGATTGGGTGTGCTTTTCTGTAATGATCTCTGTATTTTGCAAAGGGAAGTTTCTTTGATGAGGGGTTAACGCTTATTTTTGAGTATACAGGGAAAATTTAGAATACAATTAGAGAGTGTGTTGGATTAGTAAAATGGCTGTGTGTTCTCCAAGATTCATGATTTCTAGTCCTGAATGATTGGTGTTGTTTTCAATACCAAGAACAGATTTTTTTATTGTTGAGTGGGTCTGAAGTATAATTATAGAAATTTAAGTTACCATAAAGATACATGGATACACTATTGAACCATTAGGGTTATCAAACCATGGTGGCCATTGTTGTGGTTCATAGGTGTCATAGCTGGGAAGGACTGGTCATCATTTCCCTCCTTTGGAAACTTGTAACCTGACTTCTGGACTCCTGGAACTAGTTACTAAGAAATAGGGTCTAGGTAACTTCTAGCTCAAGGGACTCTGATTTTAGTGTCTGAAGTTCATGGTGTCTTCAGCGATAGTACCTTATCTTCCACCTCTAGAAGTAAACCAAGGAAAATAGCAAAAGATTGTCATGTTTTGGGAGTCTCTTTAACAACTCTGAACTACAGTTCAAAGGAAAGCTTCTCATGTCTGATATTTGAGATTTTGTTAAATTCGTTTAGTTTCTTGAAAGAAGCGATGCCATCCTAGATGAGAAAAATTCCTCTATATTAGTACACATGTATGTAGATGTATGTATTAAATAAATATGAAGGTAGATCATTAATAGTATTGCTCTTCTTGACTTTTTTGTACAGTCTTACTATTACTTTTACTCTTTTTCTTCTATATTGATTACCCTCATTTTCCTTGTTTAAAGCCCAACCCATTGTTTTCATTTCCTAGGGAATATCAGGATACAAATGATCTGAATATATTTTCATTTTTATTAATTAGTTACTTAATTTTACCGACCTGCTCACATTCCCCCTCTCTTCTTCCTCTTCTGGAAGTCCCTCTCCCAACAACCCCTTCCCTCCCTATCCATTCCTTGTCTTGTCTCTTCAGAAAAGGATAGGGCTCCCTTGTATATCAGCTAACCAAAGCACGTCAAGTTTCAGTTTGACCAGGTACCCCCACTCCGATTAAGTCTATACAATTCAGTATAGAGCATGATATAATGTGGCCTGAATAAAAATTTCCTTACAATGTAATTTAAGAGATGATTATGTACTTTAATTAGTTGTGACCATATAAATAAAGGTAAAACTAGTTCTAGTTTACAATTTTAAGCTGACTTTAATTTCAATAAACTATAAAATAAACAATTGCTTCTCATATCTCAAATATATCACTAGTATATCATTGCTAATTTTTAAAAAACATTATTTATTACATTAGATTTTGTACCTTGTCTGACTCTAATGTTCTGGAGAAGTAATTTGGACATTTTAGAGTTCAGCATTTATGTAGGAGGAAAAGAAGCAAAAATATATCTAAAGTTTTAATCTTTTCCTTTTTGATCTTTACATGTAAATGTTTGATTCATAAAATATGTCAAAGAAAAAACAGCTAACCTTACAGAAAAGAAATAAAAGACATTTGTAAATCACGTTACAATGTTAACAGTAAAAGTTCATTATTTTATCAGTCATAAAAATGATAATGAGCAAAACACACTGATAATCACTTTTTATTGATTATATACTCATGTCATATATTCATATAGTAGATCATATTCTAATATGTTTATTTATTTCAATATATAATATTATTATCAAATAAATTGTAGACTTCAATCAGAATATCAGTTATTTATTTCTATTGTCAAGAGTTCCAACTATGATTCTTAATCAAAAATGTTGTGAATGTTATTATATACTACAATTTTCTCCAAAATTGCTACTGTTCTAGAAAAAAATAGAATCTGTTTTTGCTTTCCTTTTATTCTTCCATTTTTGCCTTTTAATAATTGTTTTAAAATATTTTTAACTAAAATAAGATTACTTCACTTTCTCACTTTCTTTTTCTATGTCTAGCTCCTCCCAGCCACCCTCCCTCAATTATCTCCCATGTTAACCTACTCTCAAGTTTATACCCTCTTTTAATTTCATTTTATTTCATGTATGCATATTTATATGTGTGTGTAGCAACCTACATACATAGACACACATACACACGGTTCTGCTGAGTCTGTTTGTCTTGTTTGTATGTACATATTTTCAAGGCTGACCACTTTTCACTAAAAAACCAAAAAGGCCCCCAAAAGACACACACTGCTTGCTTTCTCTCATCTGTGGTTCTAGCCCTAGGTTCTGAGACATAGCAGTACAACATGGTGAAACCAAATAAATAAAAAAGCATGAATGAAATATGAGTGTGGGAAGTGGTTAGGGGAGTAATAAAGGATACAAGTGATATGAAGGAGGAAATAGAATAAAAAAGAATATTCTTCAACTGGAAATGAGGGACGGATATCAATATAGAGGAAAGAGAGAAAAGGAACAAGCAATATTAAGGATGCTTGATAAAAACTCAAGGAATAATGTCCTTTTTTATTTTCTTACTTTTTAAAAGGAATTCTCTTAAGCTTATTTGTAAAAATGTATATTTCAAAAATTTGTTAGTGATATATCTGATCAGAAAGTATTGCATTCAAAATATGATAAACCATGTTTAAGCAAAGCAGTATAGTTTTATGAAAGATTAACATGATGATTTCTAATTTCTGTTTAGTATCTTTGGGTTTGAATTTCTTTATACTTTCTTTAAGGTCATGTTTCTAATTAGTTTCATCAAGGGTTGTCTAATTTAGGTCATTGCTTAGTGATGCATCAGTGAGCAAAAATTGCTGTTCAGTTGTGTCAGTTTTCCAAATATATCATGGATGCAAAAGGATTCTGTTAACCCATGGTCCTTTTCCAGTTTCCATAATAATGAAGAGAGTAGAACAAGGACAGAGAGAGTGAGAGAGAGAGAGCGCGAGAGAGAGAGGGGGGATTTTATAATACATTTTTTTCAATTGATCAAATTGCCTACTACTATGAAATATTAACAAACTTACATGTCAATGTTTAATCATTTATTTCATTAGCTCTTTATTTAGTTTTGTTTTCAGTAATGAAGACTAATCTTAGGATATCATTCATGATGTGTAGGTGTTCTTCCAGTGAACTATGTATCTATAACTCATTATTTTTTAATTTTAAGGAGGATTTTGATGAGCTATCTAGACTGGACTTGTAGTCTGTTGCTGAGGAAAGACTTGAAAATTCTTATCTTCATGCATCAGGTTCCCAAATAGCTTCGAGTGGAACACTGGCTTTCATAATTTAATGATCACTCTTTAGTAACTCTTAGCTCTTATTCAATTTCCTTTTTATCCTATTGCAGTCATGGATGATAATGTACATATTAACTACTTTTCTCATTACTCTGGGAGAAAACTGTCAGATAAAGAAATTTAAGGAAATAAACGTTTTATAATACCTGCTCTTGATTTTCGGCTTGATAAGATTTAAATATCACCAAGAAAACAAGACCCTTGTTATGTCTTCATTAGGTTAAGCGCTGTGGGAAAACTCACAGTAAGTGTGAACATTCCATCCCGTGGATGGAAACTAAACTGAGTAGAAATGATGACTGGGACTAAGCAGCGATCTTCACCACTCCCCGTTTCCTAACTGTAGCGGCAATTTAAGCAGCTGCCCTCAGCTCTTACTACCAGTAGTTTTGGTTTTTTTTGTTTTTATTTTACCTTGTTAGACTGCATTCTTTCAAATATTATAAGACAAAAATAACCCTTATTTCCTTGAGTTGCCTTTTTCAAGTGCTTCTTAACAGCATCAAAAAGTAACTAGTGCCAGCCTGGTCTACAAGAGTTAGTTCCAGCGCAGGCTCCAAAGCCACAGAGAAACCCTGTCTCAAAAAACCAAAAAAAAAAAAAAAAAAAAAAAAGAAAAGAAAAAAAAAGTAACTAGTGAAGAAAATTGGGAATTAGAAGCTGATCTGTTGGTGTAAAAAACCTGAACATATGCAGTTTTTAATCCTCTCGAACTGATTTCTGGGGAAGGATGTTGGAGAGTTTTAAAATTTGGGTTCAGAAAAAGTTTCGAATGGGGTAATGAAAGTCAAACATGTCAATGTTGTAGAAGTTAAGAAAATAAGAAGAGAGTAAAGAAACAGATGTGACTGCTTCTAGGTAGGGTGGAGGAGACACACTTTATTATAGATAAAAGGGAGAGCACGGGTAGAGGCAGGAACATCTGGAAGAGTTCAAAGTAGACATGACCAGACTGAGCTGTACTATGTGGGTGGGGGAAGAGAGAGGGGGCGGGATAAAAAAGGGAATCAGGTGTAGCAACCAAGAGGTCAAACATGCAAAAGGGCAGCAAACCATAATATCTGGAATATACAGGGATGAGCCTTCGGAGGAAGGACAGCCAAACCCCTAGGCTGGTGAAAGTAATGGTCTGTTCTGTCTCTTTAAGAGACAACACCCCTACCTTCATCTACTGAGGCAGGCAGATCTTCCTTCCTGCTTGGAGCCTGACTCTCTTCCTTTTCCCTCTTTTCTTCTGCCTCTCCCCTCCCTCTCTTCTCTCTCTCTCTCTCTCTCTCTCTCTCTCTCTCTCTCTCTCTCTCTCTCTCTCTCTCTCCTTTTCCCTTTTTCCTTTCCCTTTCCATAACTCACTGAAAAAATATCCAACCTCACTCTGCATGGTGTGCCTATCCATCTGCCTCTCACCCACTGCCGCCATGTGGCTCACCGCCTGGGACCAGCCACCTTCAGAAACCTGCTGCATGGGAACTGTGCCATCCATGCCTGGGACTGGCTGCTCTGGGGCCTGCTGCCTATCTCTGCTTGGGGAACTGCAGTGTGGTCTCATGGCCCCCTGCAGCTGCAGCCACTCGTGGAGTCACAACATTTTTTAATTAATCCGTTATAGTGATTATAACTTGGAGGGTGGATATGCCAGCCATTCACTGTAACAGGTAGGGATGGAAAAATGATAAGAGATCCTGGAGCCATGGTCAATTTTGATATGCTAAATATGCACCTCACACATTTGTCCTGAATTTAAGACTTAACATGCCAGTCTTTTGTTTATAATAAGTGACAGGAGATAATGAAATCCTTTATGATAATTTCCTGCTGAAATTAGGTGTCATTGTTGGGGAAACAAAAGCTAGAAGGTCGGCTAACTCTGGGAAAAGGAAGCCATTTCATTCACCTGACCTAGCAGTGCAGGACAGTGTGGGGCTAGGGATAAGCAGTCAGCACTTGGCGCAGTTTGTAGTCTATGACTGGATATATATGGAAGCAGATTTATACAGGAAGCAGAAGGCAAAGCTAAGGAGTTTAGTGGGAAACATTTTTTAGATGTGTATTTGAAACTTTTATTTCCATGGACCTCAAGTTGGGGGAGGGGAGTCCCAAGACAAAGAAAAGAAGATATTCCATCCCTAGGAATAGGCATGTGGGTAGGGAAACAGAACCTATCTAGAGTCATTTTGACACAAGTTGAGTCTCTGAAGATTGCAAGGATTTTTAATTTAACAAAAGGAGATAAGTTTTAGATATCTTAGCATTACAACAGTTTGTAATCTGTACTGAAATCCACATTGTAGAAAAAGCAGTAGATTCATGTCTTTGAGTCATAGTAAAAGATTAAAAACCCAAAGCTGATTTTGGTTAAAATCATTAACATTTCTTTTCTTTCTCAAAGACTTGGTGCTTAGAGATTGGACAGATGATTTTAACACAATGAGAAACAATTTTTTCTTTACTTTTTTCTTTTTTATATTATTTTTCTTTCTTTCTTTTTCTTTTTCTTTTTTATTCGAGACAGGGTTTCTCTGTGGCTTTGGAGCCTGTCCTGGAACTAGCTCTTGTAGACCAGACTGGTCTCTAACTCACAGAGATCCACCTGTCTCTGCCTCTCGAGTGCTGGGATTAAAGGCGTGCGCCACCACCACCCGGCCCTATTTTTCTTTTTTTTAAATTTATTAAATTTTT
>JAQHUG010000163.1:4282511-4303372 GCA_028555095.1 Dicrostonyx torquatus
ATTTGGTTTACCAGTATTTTATTGAGAATTTTTCATCCATGTTCATGTGTGAGATTGGTCTGTAATTCTCTTTCTTGGTTGAGTCTTTGTGCAGTTTTGGTATCAGGGTAACTGTATCTTCATAAAAAGAGTTTGTCAGTGAGCCTTCTGTTTCTATTATGTGAAACACTTTGATGAGTATATCTGTTTCTATTATGTGAAACACTTTGATGAGTATAGGTATTAGCTCTTCTTGAAAATTCTGGTAGAATTCAGCACGAAAACCATCCGGCCCTGGGCTTTTTTTGGTTGGGAGGGTTTTGATGTCAGCTTCTATCTTCTCACTTAAGAAAGAGTCTATCTTTCTTAAGCTATGCTTTCTAAGTTCATTGACTCTCAGACTGTATTCTCAAATAAATAAAAATGCTAACAAAGTAATGCTAATGAAGTAAAAAGGGAACAGCATGAAAGTTATATTTATTTAAAAATTCTTATATATTCACTACTTAAAGTATTAAATACTTAATGTGTTTTTTCTTTTCTAATATCTAAGAATCTATAGAAAAGTGTTGGAAATCTTCCACTTCCCTTAATGAACATGCATATTGTAAGTATTGGGTAATCAATACATATTATCAAATATATACAAATAAAAGTTGATAATCCCTTGAATTCCCCCCTTAACAAAATTAATGAGTAGTACACATGTGAGAAATACATTTCAGTTGAAAACCTATCACTAAGATGAAATATAAAATCAAAACTTTTTGAAAACAATTCATCATGTCCAAGTTAGTTTTCAGTTTCCTTTTAACCTTAAGGTGATATGTATGAGAAAGTTTACATTTCAGTTCCTTACTTTGATATCTTATGAAATGTATTGTAATATTTTGGGGCATAGTGTTCCTGATATAAAAAATGAAGAATGATGAAAGTATTGGCAAAACATTTGGAAGATGGAATACTTAGATTTAGGCTAGTGAAGCAATAAAAGATTTCTCATCTCTGAGAAACCATCATTATTGAGAATTGTAAATATTTCAGGAAGTCTCAAAAATAATGTTGGAATGTGGGTGGAATGTCTCAGTATATTGGAATTGCACAAAACTTTTTTATACTTTAAAAATATATTATCCACTGAATGATAGAAAAAGAAAAATTTATATTATGTCCAATGTGTTCTCATTATCATTTTCAAAGTTTAATAACATGAATATAAATTAAAGTTAAATGATGTGTGATTTTATTTGCTGGCTTTTTGATAGGATTTGTAGAAATAGTCAAAACAAGTGGTTATTTATTGTACATGATTATGAAAATACTTTTCTTTTTCCAAACCAAACTTGATGGTTATTATGTTACTTCCAAACACAGACTCAAAGGTCTGAGGTAAACTGCCTTCAGCATAACTTAATTATATTACTGCAGTTGATACAATAGGAGCCTGAGTCTTGTCATGCTTACAAAGTTTGATTATGCCATATATAATCTATAAGGTAATTAAACAGGCAGGTACTAATGAAAAGGCTCTTTCAAGTCTCTCCTATCTGGTGGTTGAAAAAGTTCTTAGATCTGTATGAATATTTTCTTGTGAGATAAACTTCTAACAAGTGAAAACTGCAACTTCCGGTGGGCTGTTTCCTCAGTAGTCTGGCAGCTGAAGAGGGTGCTACTAGTGTCACTGTAGCGTATCTTTATTTCTGTTAGAACAATTATACAAGTAAAATATTCAATAATTATAGCTTCAGTTTCTTGATCCATTGGGGAAAAACAAAAAACAAAAACAAATGTAGTTTTAGCCTTTTTTGAAGGCACATGCTTATAAGCCCAACACTTGAACAACTAAGGAAGAAGAATCTTGATGTCAAAGCCATTTTGGGCAACATGACATTATCTGCAAATTATTAAATAAAAAAAGGAAACAAACTAAAAGGTTGGAAGAGTCATTAATAGTTAAATAGTAATTATAAACCTAATAGACTGCTACCTGTTTTAATGGTAAATAAAAACTGCTTAATTTCAATATTTTATTTTTATTGACAATAAAAGACATTTAAATTCATGCATTAAATATATATAGATTTCTGTGCCAACAGTAACATTCTTTTCCTAGTTTTACAATGTGCCACAGAAGGATGGGACTTGGTATTCCAAATATAAGTTTAACTCTAACAGAATTAAATATGACAGGTATTTCATTCATTTTATCAATTCTATGCTACTCAGACAGGTGACTCTTCTTTTCATTGGGCTGGTAATTCATTTTGAATTCTTTATTTGTGTTTCTATGAGTAAGGTGTAATTTTTCTGCACATTTGGTAAGTTTATCCATGTAAACCATAAGTCCTACAAATTAAGAAGAGGGTTCAACTTTTCACTCACCCAGTTCCACATTCAGTGTTTGATTCTCACTATATATTTTGTGAGTAAAAATGAATAAATTGAAAAACATATGATCTAAACAAGACATTGTGAGCACTGTTTGAATAGTTGCATTCCAGCAGATGTGCTTGTAACAAACAGGCCTTATGTATAAGCAAATCATCCAAAGATGACAATGCATAGCCCACTTTGAACGTGTTTCATCCTCTTCGTAATGTGGATTCTAATATTTCTATTAAAGTCTCAGTCTTCTCTCCACTTTTCTTCCTTTTTTCCATCATGTAACACATGTTCTTTGATCACCATATGCTGCATGGTTATTTCTAGTGTAAATATTTATAGATATTTAATCTACAAATATCCACAGATATAATAGCTACAGATATTTAATGCATGGTTGAAATGTCTTTAATTAATAATAAAGATAACATATTTAAATTAAGCAGTTATTATTCACCATTTAGACAGGTATACTTTTTACAGGTAATTAAAATGATTCTGACTACTTTGTTCACATATTATTGTTTGGTTAACTCATTTAGTGTTGGTACAGAAAATTTGTTTGTATTGTAAAGATGTGTGTATACCTAACGAGCCTCTGATTGGTTTAATAAAGAGTCAGATGTCCAATAGCTAGGCAGAAGAAATTAGGCAGGACTTCCATTCAGACAGAGAAAGAGAGAAACTGAGAGGAATCTAGTATACAGATTTTGCCAGCAGACTTGGAGCAAGTCAAATGTGCCATTCTAAGAAGAGATAATAGAGCCTTGTGGCAGAATGTAGGTTTTTTATTTTTTAAAAGAAAAATGGTTAATTAAGTTATGAGAACTAGTTGGAAAAAAGCCTAAGCTATAACCAAGTTTTAATAATTGAAATTTAGTCTTTGGGTCATTATTTGCAGGATGGTGTTCCAAATATAGGCTGACAAGTTTCTACACAGTGCTACAGAAATTACATTATCTGTAACATTTTTGGCTTTCTTTCTTATAACTTTAAATTTGTGTTTGAAACATATTATTTTAGATGGAAAGATTTTTGGCTTGGCCAACATAGCAAATCTATTTTACCCAGAAACAGAACCTGTTTCTGTAATAAAAATAATATGGCCGAAAGCAACTTATAGAATGAAGAGTTTATTTTGGCTGAGTTCCTGGAGACTTTTATGTCTGAGAGCCATGACTTGTAATGGAAGCATGACACTAAGAAATTACATCTTATACTGCAACCACAAAAGTAGTAAGTGAAGAAGCAACAACAAGCTATTAACTCTCAAAATCACCTCCAGTGACATACTTTCTCCAGCAAGGCTGTGCCTTCTTACATTCTTGAAGCATTATTAGTAAAAGGTCAGAGACAGACATTGGTGTTAAACCTGAAGATCAGAAAGGGAGAGCAGTCAGCCACTGGCTCTCATCTGAACCTCAGTCTGAAAATGGTGATCCTGCCTCCAGGAGTCTCAGAATGAGACTGTGTTTGAGAGCTGTCTCCTCCCATTTTAGAACCCTCTGTAGTTCTGAGATTAAAGGCATGCACCAATACCGCCTGTTTTGTGTAGCAAGCTATTGTGACTACTGGGGTTACAGTTGTGTGTTATTGCTACCTGGCCTGTAAGGTTGAGTGTGGTTGTTTTACTTTTCTGGTCTGTAGGCAAGTTTTCTTTATTAAAATATAAAAGAAATGCAACTATATATTCCCATATAGTACTGCAAACTGGGATCATGTACTCAAATGAGTGTCTGTAGAGTTGGCATGTCTCATTCAAACTATCATAGACTTGGAAAAGATAAAGAACATCAAGTTTGACAGGCATGTATCAGCTTGCACCATCATTATTGATTTTATTGAGCTATATATATTTTTTTCTGCTACCCTCCCTGCCTCTCTCCTCCCCTTCAACCCTCTCTCATGGTCCCCATGCTCCCAATTTACTCAGGAGATCTTGTGTTTCACTACTTCCCATGTAGATTAGAACCATGTATGTCTCTCTTAATTGTCCTCATTGTTGTCTAGGTTCTCTGGGATTGTGAATGGTAGGCTGCTTTTCTTTGCTTATGTTTAAAACCACTTATGAGTGAGTACATATTATAATTGTCTTTCTGGGTGTGGGTTACCTCACTCAATATGATGTTTTCTAGCTCCACCCATTTGCCTGAAAATTTCAACATGTCATTATTTTTTTCTGCTGTGTAGTACTCTATTGTGTAAATGACATTTTCCTTAGCCATTCTTCTGTCAAGGGGCATTTAGGTTGTTTCCAGATTCTGGTATGACAAACAATGGTGCTATGAACATAGTTGAGCATATGTCCTTGTGGTATGTTTGAGCATCCTTTGGATATATGTGCAAAAGCTGTATTGCTGGATCTTGAGGAAAGTTGTTTACTAAGTTTTTGAGAAATCATCATACTAATTTCCAAAGGGGCTGTACCAGCTTGCACTTCCACCAGCAATGTGTTTCCTTTACCCCACAACCTCTCCAGCATAAATTTTCATCAGTGTTTTTTATCTTGGCCATTATTACAGGTGTAAGATGATTTATGATTTCAATGATAGTCATGACTCAATATATTGATGATTCAGGGAACTCTTATTTCAGCATGTAATAGCATAGGGAAGCCTAGTTATGCTGTTTCCTACAGTTGGTTAAGAAAGAAAACTTTGGGGTGAATTGTTTCTGGTGTTGAAAATCATTTTTTGAATAAATCCCTTTCTTTATTCATTTTAGTGGTATAAATTTTAAATCTGTCAAAATTCTATGATAATTTACTTCCTTTATAAATAGGTCATATATCATTTATAGTCATAAAACAAGTAAAGAAATGGATAAATAATACTGCTATGAGTTGTAAAACTACTTCTGACTCTCAAGATTATCCTAAAAATGAAATTTCTGCTAATACCCAGTTCTTTCCTTGCTCTCTTGGTAGTGTGCTTGTCAGTTATATAACAAATAAACTATTCAGTACTAATGTAGTAATAGCTATAATCCTTATGACATAGCAAGTTTCAAGTTTGATTGGAGCCCTTTAGTTGATATGACAAAAATCAGGAATATATAAAATATAAAGCTAGAAGCCTTAAAAGAAGATGTACAATACACTCATGAAAATTAGAAAAAAATCTTCATGATCAGCATTTGTTAATAAAAAAATGAATACACATAGATAACAGTACAAACATAGAGGGACAGAAATAGAGAGAGATAGAGAGAGCAAGGGAGAGAGAGGAGGAGATTTTAGTCTTTTAGATTTAGAGAGAATGATTTTAGTCTTTTCTTCTGTGCTTCCACAAGTCAGGATATAAAATAGAAAACTGAATGACATGATATTCTTACAACAATCAGGAAATGAAAAGGACGTTCAAGACTAAAAGTTATAATGTTTACATTTACCTATATATTTAAAAAAGCAAAATGTGTTGTTTTAATTGTTAGGGACATATTTTGATATGTACACAGAAGTCTTTGAAAGTGTAAAGATTAGAGTCATCCATGTCTACCAGTAATAAATAATTGTATAGCTAATGTATCTTGTTTATGAATTGTAGGATATTTAAAGTTAATAAAAATAAATACAGTTAATAATATATATTTCAGTTCTTAGCAGAAATTTGATATGGGCATATATATACATATATATATATTCAAAGTATATATACATATATATTCAAAATGTTATACAATGTATTTTGATAATAACTGTGCCAAGATTCAGCCTGTGTCCCTAACCCCTCAACTCTGGGTCCTCACTTTATTTTATGTAAAAACTTTATTTAATAACAAACTGTCAATTGTCAATTGATATTGCCATGTACATCTAGATATGGGAACATCCACTACAACTTGCTCTACCTACCAGAAGCCACACCCTAAAGGAAAACGGACTCTACCCCAGAAACCATTAACTATCCATAACACTTCACTTAAGTGTAGGGTCTTATGTACCCCTTTACCTTCCACAGTAGATTGTTGACTGGCTTGATCTTCTGAAGGTTGCATATAGGCAATGATAGGTTCTATGAGTTAGTGGCTACAATAGTTGTATCACACCCAGAAGAAAATTCTTCACTCCAGTTTTACCCGGCTTCCAGCTCCCACAGGTTTTTAACCCCTTCTGTGGTGGATCATTACCCTGGGGTAACTATTTTATAGTTATCCCACTCATAGCTGAATTCTCCACTAACACTTACTTTCTGGAGTTGGAAAAACTGTGAATTACTGTACAACCCACCATCCACTGTACCTAGAGAATTTTCTGATGGGACCTGAGGGCTGTACAAATCTATAGGTAGATGGATAAACATATAAAGGATGTGCTGGTACTCTGTCCACTTAGAAGAATAGAACTTGTAGTTTCACACATGTGGCATGTGTGCTTTACCAGTCAATTGTTCTTGGACAGATTTACTGTACCAGGCATGTTTCTTCATTCAGATCTGAATAAAGTCAAATGAGAAAGCACATGGTTACTCTGTAACATTTGTACTACTATTGTCTATAGGAAGATATTTTCAAGTCAGTAATTATTGCAGTTTACTGGTGTCATATTTAGGTAAGAATGTTGATCATTTTTCTCCACTACAAGCACTAAATAAAACCTAGCTATCCGAAAACAAGTGTACAGGTCAGTTCCAATCTGATATATTTATGTCCTGTATCTAACATATGTAGTGTCTTCAATAATAAGATCTTATCATCTTGGTAGGAATAGATACCAATGGCATCAGGTTTTTATATTTGGAGTGTCTTCTGAGTACTTCTGACCAAATCATGGAGGAGAGGTTCCAACACCTAGCAAAATATCTTGTGTATGGTACTTCTCTTTAAATTATTTTATATTAATTTATATGCATATATGTATGACTTTTATAGAATAGTATGTTGCTGTAAGGCTTTGTAAATGTCTTTACTGCTAGTTATCCCTCTCCTCATATCATTCTGAGCCCATCCATCTCATCCCTCTTCCCACTGAAACTTCCATTCCCATTAGTCCCCCTTTCCCTTTCATCTCATCTGCATTCTACCTCCCTAAAGATATTTTCTTATGAATCTAAAATGGTCTCTGTCTTGATTTTGAATTGTAAACATAATAAGTTTGAATTTAATAATTGAAAATTGGTGAATATTCAATAGGATTTCAACCACAGGTTGAATTTGTAAATACTTCCTCCATCCGTGTTAGGATTTTGGATGCCTTGAATTGTGAAAGTGTTAATCACACTGTAGTGAAAACTGTGTATTCATATAGGTGATGGCCAGGTTATATCTGAAATTTATTTTCTGTAGTCATCCAATACCCTTTGCTCTTACAATCTTTCTTCACCATCTTCAGTGAAAATCAATGAGCCTTGGGGACAGTGATTAGGAATAGCTGTGTGATTTAGAGCTGAGCACTCCATAATCTCACATTCTCTAAACAATGACATGTTTCTGGTCTCTGTTTTGACAAATGACTACTGCAAAAGGATTTTCTCTGAAAAGGGTTCTGAGGTGTATTTCTCCTGTATGGTATAAGATAAGTACTAAGCAGAGAGTTTAATACTAAGTCCACTTAACAAAATAATAGTTGTAGTATCATCCCTGATGCAACTCATACTTGTCCCAGTTATGGTTTCGTATATGAATTCTTACTTGTAAAACAGATATAAAGACAATTAGAGAGTCATTGCTTACACCCATAAAATTTCTGCCAATATTATTCCAATTATCATATCTTTCCAGGCCAGTTGTAATTTTAGTTTGCAGTGTTCAGAACTGACTAAGGGTAGTAATTGTTTTTCTGTCTTGATAGTCTACATAGCATCTTCTAATAAGATGAAAACTAGCCAATAAAGATGATTTTTCCAGGTCAGAAACAGCTTAATATCTCCCTGGTCTATGTCCTATGACTATCTACCACAGTTAATAACATACATGTGTCTTTGTAGAGCTAACTTAAACTTATATAGTCTGTTTTACCTTTTGCATATAAATTATAAATTATTTTTCTAATGACTTACTGGATTTACAGAAGTTCACTTCAATTTTTAAGTACTTTCAGTTTCCAAACTAACTGATACCCTTATAAGATATAGAAATCGAGAAATCTCTGTTTGAGTCATCATGGAATTGTGACATGAGGGGTCTGCTCATTGGGGTTTCTGCCCTGCCCAGTTCCCCACAGCCGGCAAGCCCCATAGAAAGTCACACAGAGAGTCTATATTAGGTTATACACTGATTGACCCATTAGCTCAGTCTTCCTACCAGCTCCCCGTAACTTATATTAACCCATTGTTCCCATCCATGCAAGCCACATGGCCAGTGCCTTTTCTCAGAGAGCAGCTTACATCCTGCTTCATAGGTGGACTGCTCAGGAATGCCAGGGAAGCTTCCTGCTTCCCAAATCTCCTGTTCTTACCTCTACTTCCTGTCTGGTTTTCCTGCCTATACTTCCTGCCTGGCCAATCAGCATTTATTTAAAACATGACTGACAGGATACAGAATTGTCCTGCACCACTTTCCCCTCTTTTTTTTTTTTTAAAAAAGGAAAATATCCATAGTTCATATTTTGGGAATGTGGGCGTAGTATTCCAGGCTTCTTCTGGCTGGTTGGGGGCACTGATAATCTTTAAGGGGACCTGAAGAAAATTTAGAGGTAGGATCAAGTCCTGACTGGAGTATCCTGTGAGGCTTAATCATCTCAGACAGAATCTTGAATCTGCTCTGGATGTAGAACTCAAGACATCTGGGCCATCTGTTCCTACTGGAGATTTCTCAGGTGGTCTTCCTTGGTGAAACCTGAGTTTTCTTAAATCAGAATGAATCCACAGCCTCTCATCTCCTGTGGAAACAAAAGGAAAATCTCTTCTCCAAAGTAACATACCTTTTAACTTTAGTTTTGAAGCCAAGGTATTTTTTTAAATACCTTCCTTGGGTTAATTCAGCAGCATTTACAAACAAAAGTCTTTTAGCAGTTCTTGTTCCTTCCTCAGCATTCAAACAATTCAAAGAGAACATAATAGCATACAGTATCAAGATTCTCTGTGTATTTTCCATCTTATGTGGCTTTATTCTTTTTCTTTTGTTTTTACTTTTAACTTTTGGCTTTTTGAGACAGGTTCTCTGTGTATCTTTGTCCTGGAACTCACTCTGTAGACCAGGCTATCCTTGAACTTACAGAGATCTACCTGTCTCTGCCACCCAAGTACTGGGATTAAAGGTGTATGCTGCCACACCTTGAAGTCAACAGAGGTCAGTCTGCCTTTGCCTCCCAGGTGTTGGGATTAAAGGCATGTACTACCACACCTTGAAGTCACAGAGGTCAGTCTACCTCCTTTTTCCAAGTGTTGGGTTTAAAGGTGTGTACCACCACACCCAACTACTCTCTTTTCTTTTCTTTTTTTTTTTTTGAGGACTTTAACCTTTAGTCTGTGTATATTTTTAACACATAGTAAACCATTTAGAGGTTTTATTTTTCTTTGAATCTCTCTTTACTGTATATCTCTCTTTCTCTGACCACGTGGGTCTTTAGTTTACCAAGCAATATCGGTAGGCCTAAAGCTGTGGCTTTGACAGCTAGATCCAGCCCATTCTTTAGCTTTCTGCGTTTCCAGCCTCACCGGCTGTTGCCATGTTAATCGCCACAACTCTATGGCATTTTAATGTCCCTGCCAGCAAGCAAGCTGCAGCATTCTGCTCACAGACCACATTCAAAGTTCCTGGCTGACCGCCTGCCAGAAAGAGTCAGAGTTTGCCCTGGCAGGACGGCCCAGAAAGCCAGCATTTTACACATGCAGTCAGCTTTTACCAATACCATTTAAGTGTTTCTTGTCAGGACCTCTTAAAGAGCTGCAGGGTTTTGCAGCTAAAGCTGAGTCAGGAAGCCTCTCTTAAATGAGAAACCTTGCTTGCCTCTAGCAAGCAGGGCAGATCTGAGTACTTGCTGCTACCAAGAAAACATGCTTTATTCTATTCTTTCCCAAGCTTTCTCAGGCTTTCTGTGGATGCAGTTATCCATGTTGGGTACCATTCTGTAACATGAGGATCCTGCTCGTTGGGGTTTCTGCCCTGCCCAGTACCCCACAACTGGCAAGCCCCAAAGAAAGTCACACAGAGAGTCTATATTAGCTTATACACTGATTGGCCCATTAGCTCAGTCTTCCTACCAGCTCCCCGTAACTTATATTAACCCATTCTTCCCATCCATGCCAGGCACATGGCCGGTACCTTTTCTCAGCGAGCAGCTTACATCCTGCTTCATAGGTGGACTGCTCAGGAATGCCAGGGAAGCTTCCTGCTTCCCAAATCTCCTGTTCTCACCTCTACTTCCTATCTGGTTTTCCTGCCTATACTTCCTGCCTGGCCAATCAGCATTTATTTAAAACATGATTGACAGGATACAGAATTGTCCTGCACCATGGAATTAATAAATTACTTTAAACAGAAAATTAGCAAAATTTAGCAAAGCAATAATTTCACAGTAAAGAACAATGTATCAAGATTTGAGTTCATTTATTACATGTTGTTTTAGACAACTTTGTTATAGAAATTTGTGTGTTTTTCATGGTAGCTCATAAAATTAACATTTTATCAAAGATCATTAATTAGACATTTGAGAAAACTCTCCTCATTCTGTTTTATCTGTTGTCTCTGTATAATTAATTAGAAATTATACATTCTAAAAAGGAATCTTAAATAATTGGCACAGAATTTGTTCACCATGCATTCTATCAAGAGACACACAATGTTGTTGAACTCATGGTCACCTATGTTTACTCTGGTTGTTTCTTCACTTCAGCCACCACATTATTTTTTTGTCTATAGTAGTATCTTGTGGGTTGGTAAAGTTCAAGCAGGTAATCTGTAACTTTCAAAACACACACCAAACAGTTTGGGTGCAATTAATAAATTTAATCAAGTATTATTGTTGTCAAAATTAGATTTCTATCTTTATCAGCAGATATTTAGTAATATAAGGTATAGTTTTTCCTTGTAAGGGAATTGTCATTTACAAATTAATTTAATTTTTATTCATGTTAGGGTGACATTATGATTGTTGAATTAATTGGTTAAAATACCTTTGTATATATGTTGTTTTCAGGATTTTTTAAACTTGTGCATAAGTGCGACTAACCTAATTTTAAATTATTACAATGTTCCATTATGATGTTCTTCCCATTTTTATAACAATTCTTTCTCTTTCCCTCTCGAAAAAGATTTCCAAGCTAAATCTGTTCTTGTTTGTATTCAATAAATCAATTCTCTAGTGAAAAATTAGTTGCTAATAGTAGTAGATAATCTTGCATAAACAAAGCATTTGAGCTAGCCCTGCCACCTTTTATAGAAGAAATACAGTCCCAGACCTTACCATCTGGCAGCAAGTAAAAGAGGAATGTGTATGCACATAAACAGATTTGTATCCTATCACAGAATTATAAGCATATGCAGAGCCAAATATTTCCCATTGCTAATGGACATTGAAACTAACAAACCACTTCTAGTAAAGTTCTTTTGTTATTTATTGCAACTAATAAACAATGAAACTTTGAAGTATCTCTAAAAATCGTTTCCTTCAGCTTTATTGAAATAAAATATTTATTCATATGAAGCCAAGTGTGATGGGTCAAATCTTGAACCACAATTGGAGGGATAGGCCTGACATATAGCAATGGCTTAAATGTCAGATTAGACTACATTTAATTCTAAGCTAATATGTGCTACAGATGAAGACTTTATAGTAAATATCCCCTCATAAACTTTAAAAAATTGGTGTTTATAATGTGGAATTAAATCAAATCAGGCAACTTTTATGAATGATCCAGGATGGATATGTAAAGAAGTTTCTTTGTACCCCTAACTACCCTACAGTTTGGGTGTCCTACTGTACCACACCATACTTCCTACCAAATCTCTGTGTTGTTTGATGTGTAATCTTGAAACTATTTTCAATTGTCCATCAGGGTCCTTGAGCAGATATTCATGTACTCATCTGTAGTCATTTTTATTCCAAGCTCTTTAGAAATGGCTAGATATACCACACAACTCCAGTGGTTAGCCAATGCTGAAAGGCTTTGGTAATATTTCCTTTCTATATTCACTCCATTCTGAATTTTAGAAACCAATTGTTTTATCTAAAATATGTTTATGTATTAGCTCAATTTTTAACTGTCTAAAAGATTGATTCAAAAGCGTTTATTGTCTCTGCAAAAATAAATGCCCTACAGCTGCACATCTACTAGGAATTCTTTTTGCCTTTAATTCAAAGCATATAGAATACTTTTTATAGAACTTAACTTGATGCTCCATCAATATCTCATTCAGTATAGGCATGTTATTAATTTAAAATATGATTAGTTTCATTTGAGTTAATATTTAATTTTAAGGACTTTTAGCTCATTTTCTTTAATTCTATCTCTCTTATGTGTCTATAAGTTCATTCATTTGCTTATATATGGGCAAGTAAAAACTTAAAGTGATTAGAAATGGCAAGAAAGTAGAAAAGTCAACTTTAGAGAAGCATGTCTTCCCTGAATTTCAATAAATTTCCATTTCATTTCTACACCCCTTCTATGAGCAACAAATTGTTTCATTTCTACACTATATTCCATGTTCTTTTAATATGGACCTGAATATTCATACACATTTACCTTGTTTTTCTTTGTACTTAAACAAAACTGACAAAGGTAAGCTAACATTGTAGTACGAGTCACATCATAACCAAGTTATGCTCATAAGAGTTAAATCAAAGATAGTATGCTCACACACTCATAATGAGAAGGAAAAAATCCTCAAGTTTCAGGTGATGAAATTTAATGTGCACAAATTAAAACTACATATTGGTTTTGTAATTCAGGGAGATTAATCAAAGGAATAAAACTGATTTGAGGGATATCTTTCTTAATTATGATTCAGTTAGTGTTCCCATTACTGAAGCTGATTAGAGACCTTATCTGTTGATGCTGATTTCTCGTTTGAATTTATTTAAGCCATATTTGAATATTTCTCTGTTCATATATGAATACTGCCAAATTCTGTTATCCACCTATGAGCATATGGTTTTAATTGAGCATATTTATCACTTGGAAGACATTTATAGACTCACGTTACTTTTTTCTTGTATGTGTATTTTAGCATGCTATCACACTGTGGATCAATATCTTCCAAGGGTAGGTTAGTTGGGAGCGCCTCAATTACACAGTTAAATGGATTGAGAAAAATGGAAATTTTATTTGCACTTCATTGCAGTCTGAAAAATGTTGCATTGCATTTTAATTGAACTTTGAAATATACTTGCATTTTTTTGTAGGCACAGTGAACCTACTCCTTTTAACAACATGGAAAGTTCATTAAATATTTTGGAATAACTGGTGATGAAAATAAGGATAGTTTTTGTCAAAATGACTTTTATAGTATAATATTCACACATCAACTTTACATAACACTATGATCTTAGGTAGAATTCACAACAAAATTTATCACAAAAAGAAAAGCTAATTTTTAAAACAACCAGTGCTCAGTATAGTGGTTAGGAATATGTACTTTTATTTTGAAGAAAATCAATTTTTCCCTCGACTGCTTCAAAATAAAATAAAACTTTCCTCTTGGTAATATATAAAATATCTGTGATGTGTACATATTCAATATATTAAGCTTCCCTTTTAGCAGTACTTCATGTGATTGGCAAGGAAATTTCATCAGAAATACCTGATTATGAGTTGCACTATTTGAAACTACTGTTTGAAACTATAAAGCAGAGTGTAGAACTCGCCTTTCTAGTTGTGCAGTAAAATAGTATTAAGACAATAGTATATAATAAATGTCCACCCATATACATTCCTGGCCCAATATGATTTTAATATGATGAATAACAACCACTAGGGGCTCCTAGGCTGATTTTTACTTCATATTCTAATAAAATATTTTACCCAACAACTGCTGCTTGTACAGTCTTTATGCAAACGTTTTAATGTCATAGTCATGATAATTGTCATTGGATTCTCTAATAAAAAATAAAGAAGTATCAATTGAAGCTCTTCATTGTTCACATTCAAGGGCAAACCACAAAGAATCAATTGCCATGTTTTAAAATTGATCATTGATATTCCTTCCAGTATTCTTTCAACACTTCAGGAAGCTCTCCCTCATATTCTTCTACAGTGCATTATTTCTAGACATGTGTACCCACCTGATGTGACCAAAAAGCTTTTAGTTATCTCCCCATTAGTGGGTGTCCTTCATAGCATGCTAAAATGTGAGCTACTTGCAAGCTTATAGACTTTTAAGATTCACTTTTTGTGAATAAATAATCTTCTGTCAGAGTAATCTTTAATAATTATTCTATTTTTTGTGGTCATTTCTTTACTGTGAGTTGTTATGTGTATTTGCGTTCAAAAACATACAATGACTTAAATAATCAAAGAATTTGGATAAATATCAAATGATAATATCACATTTAGAATATTTTATTATTATTAATTGCATTATGGTATCAATTTATTTAAAAATAGAAAATAAGTAAAGTCAAAGAGGCAGAGAAATTACAGCACTTATATGTTAGTGGTACTATATGAAAAATATAATTGCTTTGCATGACTAAAATTTAGTTCTTAAGATATTTATTATAACATAATTTTACCATAGAGTTCAACAAATTTTCACTGGATTTTTCAAAAGAAATTAAAATCTATATTTGAGCAATTATCCTTAGTAGGAATTTTTTAGATAAATATCTGAAATAACCAAAAATTGCCTTGTACTTAACACCACTTCTTGGAAACTGACATGCCTTTGTTATATCAATCATATTGGGACTCTATGAATCTCAACATATGCAAAGCCATAACCACTTTGTCATTTCTGTAATTATTCTCTCCATCTACCAATGTGTCATGAGACTTGTAATTAAATATTTAGAGAGCCCCTCATTGATTTATTGATCTATGGAACTAGAGCTAATATACTCATAGAACTAGGTGATGGTGAACCTTCAAATTTTGACTTTTGTACATGAAATTAAGACATTGTGATATGATTTATAGGAAAATTATAGTAATTAAAAGGCAATGCAGTGGTGATGATTCATACCACATCACTACATTATCATGAAACAAGAGAAAATATGAATGTTCTAATGGTATTATTATAAATTAGGCAAAATTATAGAATAATTTCAGCCTTGATGTAGTATTGCTAGTCTAACAAATGCTTAAGTAGATTAACACATAAGCACATGCAGGAACCAACCTGAACAGTTTCAATTGTCATACACATCAGGATGATAATCAGAAATAATTTCTATTTACGTGGCAACACCTGCAAAATAAAGTCCTTATTATTGCTGAGTTCAGGTAGCTCTATTTTTGTAATAATACTTCTATGTATCTCTTTAAAAGTGTGATTTATTATTTGAAATATCAGGCATAAACACACACATACATGTGTGTGCCTGATATTTATATATATACGTGTGTGTGTGTGTGTGTGTGTGTGCGCATTCCTGGTCGTACTCACCACTCTTTGTTCTATTATCCTCTCACCACTTCTACATGTACCTCTCCTCTAAAAAGCACTCTTATTACCATGTTTGTTTTCTTTTACTTGTCTCCACTAAGTTTATTCTGTTAGTCACTTAAGCACCAACACAGAGCTTTTCACCTGAACATAGGTATTTTACTATTGACTCTAGCACTGAAGTCAATGACTTTTTACCAAGTATCCATTTGTCCACATCAGTTTTCTGGGGAAAGGCTAAGCCACATGAGCTCCTTTCTGATCCATAACTGGAAAATAATAGATCTACTGTTGTCTAGTTCTTGTCCAGGTAACCAGAACTTCTTTCAGCTTCTGTGTGCAATAGCCATGCAATGAGTGGAAGACAGCATTTCACAATCCTATTCCATACTATAGCCATTGAATTTCTTCCATACTGTCTTCTGCTATTTCCTGTGATTGTTAGAAGGGGTATGGATGTTATTTTGAGAGATGAAGACGTGGTAGTCACTTATCCTTAGCACTGTGACCAGTCCAAACATATGTTCAGTGAACAAAACAAAACCTTGTCTGACAAAGACTGAGGTAAGCACTGTACACACTGTTTCTTTTCATCTTGATCTCTTATAAAATCCAATTTTGAATTATAATAATAGAATTTTCTGTTGTGCTGGAAATGGCAAATGCTATAGATGATTGGTAAAACATTTGCCTGACTGAAATGGTATCCTAATAAATTTATGGCTTCTCATATCAACACTGGTTCTACACATCATGTCTTGGCATATTGATATATTTTCCTAATTGGATATAAATATTACTTTACATCATATGTTACTTTATATCATATATGACTTTATATCATATGCTATGAAAGAATATATGTTTTATAGGGTGCTTATGAAACAATGCATGTTTGTACACATTTTTTAACTCATTTATCAGTTATCCTAGAGGGCAGTCTATTTTCAGGCATATTAGAGGCAAAATAAAAGCAGATAGGAGGATACAGAAGGCCTAAGCCACTAACAGGTTTCTTTCTTGCTAGACTCACATAAAAAAGCAGATCTGTTTTTAGTTGTGTACTCAAGGATAGGAATATAGAGTCTCTACAAGCTATATATAAAAGAAAATTGAAAAATCACTAATTTTAGATAGCTACAGCTTTTGGAGAAAGAAACAGGCTTTTGATATATTTTTTTTAATTTAAGCACAGCTCCTGTCAAATCATATCAGACACTAAATGCTTCATCACTGAATACAAAAGTTTCCACCATGAACTGTATGTAACATGATTAAATTAATCATAAAACATCATTAACAGATTCTTCTTTAAAATTAAATGGAATAAAAGGGGCCCAACTCATACCAATTAGTTAAACAGAAACTTCTGCCTGAAAAATTGTCTAGGCAGAAATGGAGGATATAGTCCATAGAATGCAGTGTATAGGATGATGTACCTAAAGATGTCATCAGTGAGAGGGCTTTGTCAACACTACAACTATCTTGCAAGGCAGTGTTAGCTATGTTCCCAAACTTTGAAAAGCCTACCTAGTTGAAATCTATAGCACTGACTTTAAATCCCAAACTTCAGTCCTGCTTGTGGTTAGCAAAAGGAATGGAAATAATTCCAGATTCTCAACATAGAAAGATGAAAACAACCAAACAAAAGTGCATCACTGTTGCCTTATACTTTACTAAGCCTTTATACTACCTTTAAAATATATAACTTTTTTATAAGTATGAGAAAATTTTCATTTAATACTTTTCTAGAAATGCCTTAATATCATTCCTTTTATGATATACACCAAACTCCTTGGTCAATTTATCATCAGTTTCCTATGTAAATCCCATTACAGTTCCTAGTGAGATGGCTCAGCAATTCAGAGTGCTTACTGTTCTTTCAGAAGACCTGGGTTTAATTCCCAGCACCATATAAGGTGGCATACAGCAGGGTATAACTCCTATTCCAGAGGAAGCAGTCCCCTTTTCTAAACTCTGCTGCTACCTGAATACTCATGGCACACATAAAGATATGGAAGAACTTGCCTATACATACATTATTTTTTTTTCGAATATTACCTGTCCTGAGGGTTTATCTATATAGGACTCTCCATTGATGCTGAAGTTTTAAGTATTGACATTTCAGGCATGGAAATTACAACCAACTGAATTATAACTAGATTAAAAATTCATGACAGGCAGTGGTGGCAAAAGCCTTTAATCCCAGCACCCGGGAGGCAAAGTCAGAAGGATCTCTGTGAGTTCGAGGACAGCCAGGTCTACAAGATCTCGTTCCAGGATAAGTTCTAAAAAACTACAGTGAAACCCTGTCTTGAAAAAAAAAAAACAAAAGCTATGTTAAGGCAAAAAGTGCAATAAAAGCAAAAAGAGGCTGGGTGGTGGTGGCACAAGCCTTTAATCCCAGAACTCGTGAGGCAGAGGCAGGTGGATCTCTGAGAGTTCAAGGCAAGCCTGATCTATAAGAACTAGTTCCAGGAAAGGCTCCAAAGCCACAGAGAAACCCTGTCTCGAAAAACAAAACAAAAACACAAAAAACAAAAAAAACAAAAAAAATAAAGCAAAAAGAGGTCAACGTACCAAAGGTTTAAAAATTACAGATATGTAAACTCATAACAGTAGAATTATTAATATAAAGAAAATAATTAATATAAATATTAACAATAAATATAAAATAAAACAAAGGGTGATGAGATCAAGAGAGAAATTGCAATATGATTGAAGTGGGTTTAATCAAAGCAGTTTTAGTAATGCACAATTTAGAAAAAGTTAATATTGAACAAAAGAGTTTAGAAAAAAACATTGAACAAAACATTTCAGAGAAAAATGTAGTCTGGTTTTAGGCTGCTTCCACACTACAGGAACAGAATATATTCTGCATTTCATAGAGAGCATTCTCTAGAACACCATGTGTTACATCAAAAGACAATCTTGGCCAATTTAGTAAGACTGAAATTATGTCAAGTATCTTTTGGGACAATAATAGGACAATAGAATCAATAGAACAAAATTTCAGAAATTGACTAATACATCACATTTAATAAAGCCCATTTGAAAAAGCAATGAGTCCCAAACAAAAGTTAGAAAGAGAAATGTGAAGATATCTTGAAGCAAACACTGTTAGAAATACAATGCCCTTAATTTACACAATTAAAAAATCAATATTAAAAATAAAAACTTTATTACAATACAAGTCTGAATCAAAAATTGAAATGTATATAACTTCAGACTTTTGTTCAGATGTGGTTTAAATTAACTATAATGTCAACATTGTAAAAACTGAGGAAGAAGGCTAAATGACAGACTATGCTATACAATAGAAACATGCAAAAAACTCAAAGAAAGAAAAGGAAGTGAAGGAAGGTGAGAAGGAAGGGAATGGATGGGAAAGTAGGGAGGCAGAAAAGAAAACAAAGTAGAAAGCTCCCTGGCAAATGAATAAATACATTATAGAGGAAGCTTGTAGAACTAGAGAATGCATATACAAGTTACATGTTCTTAAAGGGTTAACCAAACATATAAGGAAGTCAAGAAACTTTATAGAGATGAGAAACAACTTGATTGTGAAACAGGTGAGAGACTTGATAGGCATTTCTGAAAGGGCAGTGAATGGCTAAGTAATATTAGAATGAACACTAATATCCACGCATCTTGGAAATAAAAATTAACGACGATGACATGGGATGCTATAGGTAAACTATAATGACATATACTTGTAATCTGATTAACTAGGAAGCTGAGGAAGGAGGATTGCTACACAATGAGACTCTATATAAAACAGAACAAAAAGCAAGCTGTTTTTTTACATGAATTTAATAATCTTTGTGATATTCATAAGCATGTTAACTGGTAACATCTTTATTGAATACTATATGAAATCCTTCAAGTATAACATAATCTAGCAATTAAACTTACTGCAGAATGTGGTACCATTTTTTTTATTCTTGAGAATACAGCATTTCTCCCTTTGCTTTCTTTCTTTCAACACCTCCCAATATACACCTCCCTATTCCTTTTTAAATTCATGGCTTCTTTCCTTATCAATTGTTATTTCATGGATAAATGTTTAGTAATATACATATATTATCCTAAAAAATCTGTTCAGTCTATACACTGTTATTTCAATACATGTTTTTGGGGCTGACTTTTTAATACTAGACAACCAATTGATGTGTTCTTCCTTGATAGCATTTTCAAGATATATTTGCACAACGTGTTCACTGGAGTATTAATCACAGTAACTATGATATGGAATCATCCCTCTTCCCAATGAATAGATAAACAGAAAAAACAAAGTATGTCTTGCATACATAGTAGAATGGTGAAAGATTTAAAGGAAGAAATTCTCATCTAACATAAAAGGAAGGAAACATTATTGTAAAAGAAATGAATAAAAAGCAGTCAAATATCACATGCCTCCACTTGCATTGTAACTCCACAACAACTGAGTTCATAGAAGCAAACAATCAATGGTGGGTGCCTTCAGTTAGGTGGAAAGAAAGGGGGCATGATGGTTAAAGTCCTATACGTTTCAGTATCACTAAGGTGGTATATTTTAAATATTTTTCTCAGCAAAAATATTTGATATTTAAGGCCATATGTTAATTAGTCATATTTAATCATTCAACAATATGTTAATCATTAAAACACACAAATTTAATGAGTGGCAAGTTTATCAGTACAAGAATAAAGTAACTTTCACACACATTCATGTGGAGTGAAAGACACATACTAGAAATTCATCTGTCTTCTACAATGACACAAGTAGTGATGATAAATCTATTGTTGACGAAGGACACAATGGTTGTCTTAAAAACATCATTATCTCAAGAAAAAAACACTTCAATTTGATTCCATTTTAGGTTACTAGGCATAATTCAGTCACCTTATATTTAAATTCCCATACCAGGTTTTAGGCATACACACACACACACACACACACACACACACACACACAACATCAGAGGCATCCAGACTTCGGTTGATTTTACTCTTACCAAGAAATAAGATTCACT
>JAQHUG010000163.1:4370280-4390771 GCA_028555095.1 Dicrostonyx torquatus
TGAAGTCAGGGATGCCTTTTGAAGTTTCTTTGTTGTACAGGATTGTTTGGCCTATCCTGGTTATTTTTTATGGCACATTTACACATTAGAGTAATACTCAGTGGTAAAACACAATGACCATCTTGAAATTTGTGTGCAAATGGATGGAACTAGAAAACACCATCCTGAGTGAGGTAATCCAGACTCAAAAAAGATGAATATGGTATGTACTCATAAGTGGATACTAGCTATAGACAAAGGATATTGAGCTTATAGTTCATGATCCTAGAGAAGCTAAGTAACAAGGTAAACCCTAAGAAAAACATATATAGATCCACCTGGAAAGTTGAAATAGACAAAACCATCTGGGAACATATTGGTGGCAGAGGAACAGAGAATAGAAGTGGAAGAGGATGGAAGAAGGGGAAGGGCAAGGAGACCTTAAGGGAAATAGTCAAAATGTAGGAAGTACAGAAAAGAGAGCAAGAAAAAGAGATGTCTTGATTGAGGGCGCCATTATGAGGCTAGCAAGAAACCTGGATCTAGAGAAATTACCAGGAATTCACAAGGATGACCCCAGCTGAGACCCTGAGCAATAGAGGAGAGTGTACCTGAAGTGGCCTTGCTCTATTGTCAGACTGATGAATATATTAAATATCACAAAAGAACCTTCATCCAGCAACTAATGGAAACAGAGGCAGAGACCCACATCAGAGCACTAGATTGAGCTCCCAAAGTCCATTTGAAGAATGGAAGGAGTGAGAATATGAGCAAAGAGGTCAAAACCATGATGGGTACACCCACTGAAACAGTCTACCTGAGCTAATGAGAGTTCACCAACTCCACAAAACTGGGGAAAAGGCATAGGTTCAATCTAGTGTCTCTGAATGTGGTTAACAGTTGCATGGCTGGAGCAGAATGAGGGGCCACTGGCAGCAACATTAGGACTTATTCCTACTACATGTACTGGATTTTTGGAAACCATTCTCTTTGGATGGATACTTTCTTCAGGCTAGATATACTAGGGAGGACCTTGGACCTTCTCCAAAATAATGTGCCTTACCCTCTCTGAGGAGCAGATGGGGGCTGATAAGTGGAAAGAACGGTAGGAGGGGAGGGAGTAGGAACCTGAATTGGTATGTATGATGAAAAAAGATAGTTTATTTTTAAAAAATATTAGTAAATATCAATTTCCTAAAAGAGGCATAGCGTGGCAAATGATCAGAAAACAGGACAGAATTTTTGCTATCTTCATCAAACACACCTCATGACAAATGATACACCCACACCCTAGGGTAAAAGAATTGAAAAAGGTATTCTTAAGAACTAAGAAACAAGCAAATTTCACTCTTTTTGATATCTGACCAAACACACTTCAACACAAATTAATCAGAAGACATAATTAGAGACATTTGACTTTCATTTAAGGAAAACCAAACAAAATATAGCACCCTAAAGCACAGCAGCACCCAACTTCACAAATAAAAACTATTGAATTTAAAGTCAAGAAACAACCCCAATACAGTGATAGGGAGTGATTTCAGACAGTAACACTCACTAATAGATAATAATCTTAGAAAATAAAAAACTAAATAGAGAAACTAGATCTTAAATATAAGACATCATAAACAAATGCAATTAGCAGATATGTACAGAATATCCACTAAATATAACGATTTTTCTCTTCAGCCCATGGAACTTTCACCAAAGTGGACTTCATTTCAGGACACAAAGCAACTGTCAACAAACACAGAGAAACAGAAATATCATTTTGCATTCTATCAGACTATGGATTAAAGCAGGATATCAACAACAAGAGGGAAAAAGTAGTACACAGATGCATGAAGGGTAAACAACATACCCCTGAATCAGAGTTGGAAGAATAAAACAAAATATATCATCATCTATGCAATAAAATAGAGGGAGTCCTAAGAAAAAGTCATATCACTGTGTGCCTACATGAGGTGAAATCTCTAAATTTAATAACTTAACCTTTACCTTCTCTTATTACAAATTCTTATAGGTAAGAGTGAAAAAATGATTTCTTTGTTGATGATTCAGGAAAAATAATAAGCACACAAATACATGAAGAGTAGTCATGCAATAGGCTCAGCAGCTTTCCAATGTCATAAGATGGCAGTGAAATTTCTTTCAATGCTATTGACACAAATTTAATATGTTTACTGCTGTGTTGTATACTAGAGTGATAGACTACTGATATACTGGCATGGCTTTATCACTTCTTTAAAGGTATTTTTTGTACATTTGAAGAACTAATAAAATAAAAAAAGAAATTGATTCTTCATGAGAAATTACACCAATTATACATTGGTATGTACATCTCCCTGCTGAGGGTTCAGATGTATTTCATGTAAGAATCTGAAGGATGATGCAGGGTAAATAGTAAATCCCTGAACTAAACAAAATCGTAGCCAAATTGTAATAGTCGATACGTTTATGAAGATAGTGAAAATATTGGATGCCAAGAAGCATACTGAAGCATATAAGCAGTAAAGGCAAGAATCCTGAGATGTGTGAAAGTCTGGTGGTGTTAATTTTCTGGGAAATATGAACATTAAAATATGTATAGTATTTCTCATTTATACTTCACCTCATTTATTGAAAACAACTTCTTTTCTCACATAATATATTCTGCTTAAACTTTCCCCTGTCTCCACAGCGCCCAATTCTTCTGCACCTCCTGTCCGGACCCACTTCCTTTCTTTCTCTTTTTATATAAGAACATGCTTCTAAGAGATAACAAAACATACCAAAATAAACAACAATAAGTTAAAAAGAAAAATTAATATATAGAATTTGGACAATCCAAACTAACAGTGATTTTTATAACTAGGCTAAATTATAGTTTTAGTATATTGCACTGACAAGGCTTAAAGTCTACTAGTATATGTACAGGACATAATCTTCATACAATCACTTAATTTTAAGCATGTTTAGCATTGGAAAAATTATCCAAGCCATGTATAGAACCAACCTTAACTTTATGATGATGTACAATTAATAAAAACTCAGAGACAGAAATTATGGTTTAATCTGAAGGTCAGAAAAACAAAGCAGCCAGCCACTGTCTCTTGCCTCTATCTGACTCTGAAAAGTCAATCCTGACTCCAGAATTAGACTGAGACTGAGAACTGTCTTCTCCCACTTTATAAACCTCTGTAGTTCTGGGATTAAGGGTATATATATATTTCTATGGTAAACTAGTGAGGCTACTGAGATTAAAGATGTGTATCATAGATATCTTGTCTGTAAGTCTGACCAATGTGGCTGTTTTATTTTTATGATCCTCAAACAAGCTTTATTTATTAAAATACAGATGCAATGCCTCCACAATATGACTTATGTCAAATGCTGCATGACACTGTAGCTGGTAAAACAATGTTTTTCATAGAAGCATAGGATTATTTAGTGTTTATTAAAGGCTCTTATGTAATTCATAACTATTGATTTTCAGTTAAATGATGCTCTTATTTTTGTTTCTGCTAATTTAACAAGTTAGAGTAATAGAGATTATAAAATGCAGATTTGCTTACCTATATGCGTTTCTGAGAAATGTTAACATTAATAGTTTGTAAAGAGACACTCAGCAGTAACCAAGAGAGCAGTGAAAAGCATTAAAATTGATGAAAATGCATAAATATCTTTGTTTACACTATGTACAGGCTAAATTCTTCAATTGTAACTGTAGACTGTATCAGAGTGCAAACATGGCTCAATTCAATAAAAAAAAAAGTTTACAAAAACATTGAAAAACTTAAAGCAATGAAACTACTAATTCAAGAAATACAAGTTAGAATTCTTTCTATTGATAAACTTGATGTTCACATAGGTGTTTTAAAAATACTATATACAATATTAAGATTGGATTGTCATATATAACGTATGACATTTCTTTACAGGCATGAGGTTTTGAGAAAGGAAAATGACAGATAGGAAAAAGAAAGATGAAAGAAAAAGAAAGAGAGAGAGAGAGAGAGAGAGAGAGAGAGAGAGAGAGAGAGAGAGGAGAAAGGGAGAGAGGAATGGGGAAAGTATAAGAGAAGAATCATTAACCAGAGAATATAGTAGTATTTAACTGTCACAACAGTTAAAAAAGATTTATATGTGTCATTATCGAAGGGATCATCAGACTAGTAAAAGCAAATTACACCTAAAGGGATTAACATCAGTCTAGTCTGCATTACTATAGCTAGTTTGCTCCAGAGATCAATTCTAACACACGTACTTCTGATAAAAATGAGCATGATTTTAATTAATGGCCAGTAGAACACTAAATCTACAAATAAAATGGACTTGGAATAAACAGGAACTTCTTGAAACAATTACATGCAACTTGATTAAAGTTAAATAGATATTTTATCATTAAGTCTCATGAATTCCATTACATGGAAGCAATACTTTAACATACAAAGTAGAATGCTCTATACACTTGGGATTTGTTATGTTTACATGATATTTCATAGTAGATTGCTCATATTTTATGTTTTAAAATTGAGTTTTGTCATTCCCATATGGAAGGAATTAATTTTCATTAATCCATTTTCAAGTGTTAAATATCTTTTCAGTAATTGATAATCTTATAATTATAACACAAAGTTATTTTCAATTTACATTCTTATTTCTTTTCAATACATTCCAACCAGTTTCCCCTTTCTCCACCACTCATGAACATACTCACAGCTCCCCCAAAACCACTTTCACTCTGTTTCTTCTAAAGATCAGGTCTCCAAATGGTGGCAGACAGAACAAAACAAGATAAAACAGACAAGAGAAAAGCAATCATATTGAGGCTGGGCAAGGCAAACCAATCAAAGTAAAATAGACTCAAAAGCATTCTAAGATTACAAGATATGAGATATATCCACTCCCGCGCTTAGGAGGATCACAAGAAAAAGAAACTAACAACCATAACATAGGCACAGAGGATCTATTTCAGACCCATGTAGGCACAGGATTTGCCACTTCAGTCTCTGTAAGCGCATGTGAGCCCTGCTTAGTTGATTTAGTGAGCCTTGTTCTTCTGGTGTCCTCTATCTTCTCTGACTGTTACAATCTTCCTTTCCTTCCTTTCTGGTATTCCCTCATCCATCTCTAAGTGGAGGGACCTGATGGAGACATCTAACTTACAATTTCATCACATATTAACTGGCTGTGGAATTCTGTACCTGCTCCAATCTGGTGCCAGCGGAAGTCTCTGTGATAATGGCTGGAGAAAGGATTGATCTATGACTATAACAGAATATGATCAGAAATCATTATATTGATTTTGATTATTTCTTGTCATTGTTAGTCCTATTTCATTCTAACATAGGTTTCTGGACTATTTGGTGTCCATTTCTTGGCCATCTAGTCAGTGTAATGCATCGACTCACTCTCCTGGAGTTTGGCCTCAAGTTAACGCAGACATTGGTTGGCCACTGTCATGTGTCCTGTGTCACCATTGTACCAGCACCTCCTGAAAACTGTATAGATTGTATGTAAAAGCATTTGGTTACTTTGGTGTCCAAATTCTAATTTTCATGTTAATACTTATTTCAAACTGGGCATTCATATTTAGGAAGCCTTTTTCAACTAAATGGAGTTAGTAAAACTAGTTTTAATACTAAGAAATAGCATTAATATTAAAGAAACACATTTATGTTTTAAAAAATAATGGTGAAAGTTCCTGCTATTCTGGCAGAGGACTGAATTTGTTTTTTAGTACCAAAGTGGGTAGCTCACAATTGTCTGTGAATTCAGGTCCAAAGCATTTGACACCCCATTCTGATTTCTGGACGTGTGTGCACACATACCACCACACACATACACTCACAGAGAGTAAGAGAGAAAGAGAGAGAGGCAGAGAGAAGGAGAGAGAGAAAATCAAGAAATAAATCAATTGAAAAACACTAAGGAATAATTTTAATACCAAAAGAAATCAAGGCATAATTACTAGGCATTTTGTATAGCCTATATAAAATATATAAAATATTTGCAAATTTCTTATCTGGCTGTATATTTCAGTAGATACAGTGCTTACTGTGCAAGCAGAGGGAATACAGTTCAAATCTCAAGCAGTCCTGTAAAGGCTGCTCATAATGGTGCTTGATTCTAATGCTGGTGCATAGGGAGGCAGAAGGGCACAGTAAGATACTCAGGAATAAATTGTAAGCATGTCTATTTAAAATAGCAAGAATTACATTCTGCAATAAAGGCTATCTCAGAAAAAAAAGCCTTAGAAATCCATAAAGAAAGACTTCTTTTCTACACAAAGCATGGAAGAGCATGTTTGCACACCTATGCATGTGCATGCGCATGAGTGCAAACACACACAAACAGGTGTGTTCATACATGCTCACATGTGTATACATGCATGAGCATATTCACACACATACACTCAGACACTCATGTACACATTAGTATGAAGAAGTAAAAAGTCACCTTTCCAATATTCTTTTAGGCTCATTTGTCACTACTTAGTTATTATTTTGGATTTGAATAATATTTGTATAAAATAGATATCTTATTCTTAACTTTTGTCTTTAATTTAAAATGTTATTAGTGAGTCATAATAAGTAGATTATTATTAAAATATAATGTCTTTATTTATTCAATATATTATATCACATCCTTTCAAATGAATAATTTTAGGAAGTTTATATGATTTTAAAATAGTAATAGAATATATCAATAAGTTTGATGTCATATAATGCAAGTGATAAATTAAGTGGACTATTAATTACTGTGTGGTGTAACCTACTTCATATAGTCTTTAAAAGGCATAGATACAAAGGCCACAGTACCACTTGTGAAAATAACCTCAGAAAAGTCATCAATGGAATTTATTATTCAGGAAATCTTAATAATTGCCTGCACACACACTATTTATTGCTGATACAAGGGACTGCAGTAGAATAAGGGACGCTGAGAGCAATATTTTAATATGTTTTTAAACTCCTTCACTTGAATGATTAGATTAGATGAATATAAGTTTTTTATTGAGCTCTAGTTTTCTCTGCTCCCTTCCTTGCTTCTCCCATCCCCTTTTCAACTTCCCCCCAAGTCCCTGTGCTCTAAATTTACTCAGGAGATCTTGTCTGTTTCTACTTTCCATGTAGATTAGATTTATGTAAGTCTCTCTTAGTGTCCTCATTGCTGATTAAGTTCTCTGGAATTGTGGTTTGTAGGCTGATTTTCTATGCTTTATGTTTAAAATCCACTTATGAGTGAGTACATGTGATAATTGTTTTCTGTGTCTGGCTTACCTCACACAAAATAATGTTCTCTAGCTCCATCCATTTTCCTGCAAAATTCAAAATGTTTTTTTTCTGCTGTGTAGTACTCCATTGTGTCCATTCTTTATCCATTTTTTGGTCAAGAGGTATTTAGGTTGCTTTCAGGTTCCGGCTATGACAAACAATACTGTTATGAACATAGTTGAGCACATGTCCTTGTGGCATGATTGAGTATAAGTTTTATAGCTTCTAAGAAGAATATCAAAATGCAAACATGTTAATTACCATTGTGAAGGATAAAATATATTCTACTTAGCTTGAGTGGTTAAAGAGGCATCTTATTGAATATTAAATGACATATGAAGCATTTACCAAGACTAAAGAAACTAAATATATATTTCTCTTTCAGCGGAACTTCCAATGGTTCTACTACTCAGGACAGAGTTCCAAAAATGCTTCAGTTCTAGAGTAATTAGCATGTTTATAATATCAGAGTTACTGTGAAACACTCATAATCAAGAAGCCATTCAAGGCAACAGACATAACCACAATATCACCTTCCAGGAAAAGATCTCGTCCCTTACTTCACTTCTACCATGCAAACCTTTTAGTGGTAAAATATAAACAAACTGAAAAACCATCTATATGGAAGTTAGGGATGTCACTCTTCTTCTGTGACGTAATGGTTTTTGCTTTGGGAATGGAATGTCAAAGTGCCTTATATGTATATTTTTATTAATTTACAATATTGTTTCAGTTTATTTTCTTGTTCAGTGATAAAATATTCTCACTAAAGTAGCTTAACAAAGCAAGAGAATATCCTGATTTTTAGTTCAAGACTGTAGTCTACCATGACTGGAAGGCATAGCAGGAGGATCTGATCACATAACTTTCACGGCAGCAGAGAGCAATAGGCATGGAGATTGTTGGTGTGACTACACATTTTTGTGGCAGTTGATGGCACAGGCATATAACAGGGATTGTGGCTGGTCATCCTTTCCTTCTTTTACCTCAGAGAAAGATGAAGAAGTGAAGGGTTAGTGATGCTAACATGTAAACACAACACACGTGTGGGGTAAACTATTCTGGATGTTGTCACTCAGAGGATGACCATCCTTCATTTAATTTATTGCAAATATTATCCACTGCTGGCCATGTGAGATGCCTTCTTCAGCTTAGACCTTAGCTGACATTCTCCTTGATGTGGTTTGCTTATTTTTCTAAACTGTTGCTATTCTTGCTCATCAGAGTTTTCACAAAAATCTGTATCTTAACTTCTGTTAGTCATTTTTTTTGCTTTAGAAGGAAAGATTGATATACAAATGCTTGATTTTCATTTTCCACATTTAAAAATTATACCTTGATAAGTGTAATTTACAAAAATCTATTTGACTTAATTACATTAACTTATCACAATAAGATTAAAGCTTTAAATTACACACCAGTAGGCATTTATGATGGTGTCAATTTTCAGCTTAAACAATTCTATAATCACTTAGAAGAAAGGCTTCTTAGCTTGTTATCAAATGATTTTATCAATGGCATTATTTGATGTGGAAAGATAAATCTTAATTGTGAGTTGAACCTTTCCTGGATTGAACCTCTGAACTGGCTAAAATGTAGAACAAATGTATATTCATGTGCTCAACTATGGAATTCTTGCTAAGTCTAACAATTCAGTGGCTCCCCACGAATGAAGACTTAATTCTGTTGAATGGAGCAGTTATAAAAGATAATTCTAAATGACTTACCTATGGAAAAATGGAACATAAGAGAATAATAATCTATCCCATTGTTCATATAGGGCAATCTGTATGTTTACTTAAAACATTTTCACACATATTTACAACTTGCAAGTGTAAGTTCATGCCTTTGATAGGCATATATTATTAATTATGCCTGACAAACATATTATATACTCATTTTAAATTCATGAATAAATGACTGTGTAAATAATTTATTGGAATAAATATTGTTCAAAGAAAAGAATAAAGTTGTCATTTAGTTATGAAATGTAGAGTCCATGCTGGGAAAAGAAGTTGGCAGTCACAGACGAAGTATATGAACTGGAATCTTCCTGCACTTGATGCTGCTCCAAAATGGAGTAGATTCCTACATTAAGCAACAGTTCAGCAGAAAACCAATGGCCTACTTTAGGTAATAATGTGTCTGTGCTGCAAAAGTGAAGGAACTATAGCAAGATACAAAGTCTTCCAATTCCTAACTCTATAACTTTAGTTATTGTTAAAAATCATAGGTACAGAATAGGGAACTCTCACATACAGCATTAATTTGCTAAAAGTAACATAATTAGATTGTTAAAGGTCAATCCTGCTTTTATTATAAAATTATTTTATGCTTCGGGTTATTAATAGATTAAAGAACCATTAGAAAGTTGAAAAATGTCAATCCTAGATAAAAGTCAAACTAAAGAAACACTGAGTTAGAAACTCTGTTTCTGAAAAGGCTCCTAAGTATACAGGCACCATTTTATTTTATTTTAGATAATTATTTAATTTTAGCTTTTGAAATTATAGACATATGTCGTCACTCCATTTAAACCTCCAATACCATGTTTAACTTATATCTTGTGCATCCATGTGCTATTGGGGATTTATAATGAAATATGGGATATGCAATGGATATGATTTTTGTATCCATGTCAAACTATAGGTTGAAAGTTTATAAAGAAAGGAGTATATATTGCTCAGTCTCTGAGACTTTTCAAATAAGTATTTGTGTAAAAAGAGATTGCACTTTCCTTTCCTGGTGACCCAGACCCGAATAATCACACAAAACTGTATTAACTGCAATACTGTTTAGCCTACAAATCATGTGTATTCCTAGGTATCTTTTAAATCTTAAATCAACCCATTTCTATTATTTTATCATGAAGCTCGTGGTTTGTTACCTCACATTTTGTTTCTTGGTGGGGGTTGGGTACATGACAGCTGACTGACTCTGTCTCCTTTCTCATTTATTCATTAGTTTTCCTGCCTAACAATATTCTTCCCTGCCTTAGTTCAAATCAGCTTCTTTATTAGCCATTGGTACAGAGGGAAATACCACATCATAATGGTACTACTCACACTTAGGCAAATGACAAGAGCCTAAAATGGACCAGAATACACTTGTTCTTATCAAACAGATAAATAATAACTCAGAAATACTTGTCAGAGAATCCTTTCATGAGAGCAACAGAGACTCCTACTTTCTTATGTATTTTTAGCTGACTTTGCATTCAGTGGTAGACAAGCATAGTGATGTATATGGCTTGTTTAATGAATTTCCAGAGATAGTCATTTCAATCAGAGAAATACAACTATTGTGTTCATAAAATGCTGACATAATTATAAAAACAAATCTTACCTTTTCCAATTTTTAAGATGCAGCAAAGAATAACAAATGTCTGGCAAAATTTTGTCACAATGTAATCTCATATTTGAATAAGGGCAGGTCAAAAAAGACTTCCATATTCACTATTATTCTCCAAGAATAATTCATCTTTATCTTGTCTAGTTGGAGTTCTATGTGCTTCTTTTATCTATTTAGTTATGTCTTTCCTTAATTTGGGAAAATTTTTCTTTGTGTTTTCTTCTTTCTATAATCATGTTTAAAAATATTGCATATTCTGCTGACCAGGACTCTTCTATACCTATAGTTCAAGGAGTTGGTATTTCTGTGGAGTTTGGAATTTTCTGTATAATATATTCCTTTGCTTTTAATTTTTCTTTTCTTTTTTTATTCAATCTAGAGAGTCTACTTTATCTTGCATCTTGATATTCTATCATTTGTTTGATTCATTTTACTCATAAAAATTTCCACTGAGTTTTCTAATTTGGATATTGAGTTTTTCTGTAATGAGTCTTTTACTGTCATGACAATCCACTCACAAATAATGGTACTGAGACTTATTGTTAATTATGAAAGTTAAGCCTATAACTTTGACTTGTCCCTAACTAGGTATTATAACTTTAGTTAATCCATTTACATTAATCTGCATTCTATCATATGGCATTAACTCTTTTTTATCTTGTACCCTCTGTTTTTACTCCATATCACCTAACATCTCCTATGCATCTAGTTTGCTCTCCTCTGCCTTTCTTTTTCCAGAAATTCCACCTATAACTCCTGTCTAGTTATTGATAGTTCAGCTTTTTGTTATGCCAATCACAGAAAATACATCTTCAAAATTGGTGGACAAATACTCACCAATTTTCCCCCATTTCATATAATAAAAAGGAATGGTTTTAATTTTAATATAATACAACTATATACAATAAAAACAATTATCAATTAAGAATTACATTCTCAATATCTAATCCATTTGTATTTGACAAATATAGAGAAATTTTTGCAAAACTTTTGAAACAACAGAGATTGCTGACTGCCTTTAGAGTCATTAAATGTGTTTCTGTAACATTGGAACATCCATCTTCAGCCTCCAAGCTTATATTATCTGACAGTCTTTCTTATAGAATAGGAATTTTTGAAGGACCGTCCTATGTTGTCTTGGCAAAGTTGCACAGTAATCTTCTTATGTGTCTGGTTTGTTCAATTTGGACAGCAAATTGTTAATAGTTGAGGTAAGGACAATTTCTTACCCAGTGACTAACTTTAGCACAATGAAAGAAAACTGTCTATAAAGGTTCTTGTATGCCCACCATATTTTTTAAGTAAATTTGTGTTTCCAGGAGGAGACATGTCTCACTGTCATGAAATGACTCATATTATTAAAAAAAAAATTTAAATGCTGTATTCTATTTGGCTTTGAAGTGTTTCAAGATCATCTATTTATTTAAAATATGTATCACCTTGACTTTGAAAACAACCAAACATGAATATAAGTTTGATTGTTATAGATGACTAACTACTCTCCTATCTTCTTTATTACCATAAATAGCTTTCAAGGACTAAAACTTTACATGTGCTGTATAGAGAACCATACCATAAGCAAGAGTATAAAGAGATGTACAGTATAACAAAAATAATCTTAACTTTGTATCAATATAAAAAATCCATACCAATGTAAAATAATTTAGACTAGTGGTTGTTCAATAGTATAATCAAAAATCTACCATTTAATACCATTATTTTTATACTATATTCCTCTTTTCCCCTTTGAAAGAGACCTCCTAATCTAATAATCGTTGTTTATCTTTTTTCCTGACAATGACCAGCATAATTTGCATGTAATCCCCCTAAATGATGATTAACGTCCATAATACATTGATTGAACAAAACCCACTTACCCCATCCCCAACTCTTGGGAATCTGGACATCTTATTCTCTAGACTGCTTCTTTTTGTTTAGATTTTATGGCATCTTTGAGGGATGCTGAGAATTTTGAGAATGATGAAATACTGAGAGAACTAGCTGTTTTACTTGTTGCCCAGTCTCCTGGACCAACTCAGTTAGCAGCATTGAAATTGTTCTAGATGAAGAATTTTGTGGAACTCCAAGAGAGACATTCTGAGAGTCTGGGTCATCTTCTCGGATACATGTTTTTATTGGGGTCAAATTCTTTGCTTTTGAAAACACATGAGCCTTAAAAACACATTAACATGTACCCAAAGCAGTATCTTTATTCATTAACCAATAAAAGCAACATATATACAGAAGGACCTTCCATACCAGATTAGGATTTGGGATTCCCTGACAGTGACTGATGAGAAAGAAAGGATATCTAACCAAAGTAAAGAAATGACTTACCCAGAATAGGTGATTTGTATACAAATGTAAGTAATTGGAGAACAGGTTAAGTACCAAGTAGTACTCTATGTACAAAGGAAATCCAGTTCTATAGTCTAAACACTGGTTCACAAATGGTGGGGTGTTATCCCCAAAATCATCAGAAAAATGCAAACCTTTACATTAGATTCACAACAGTATCAAAATTAGAGTTATGAAGTACTAACAAAATTTGGCAGTTTTGGGTCACCACAAGAAACTGTAATAAGAGCCGGGCGGTGGTGGCACACGCCTTTAATCCCAGCACTCGGGAGGCAGAGGCAGACGGATCTCTGTGAGTTCGAGACCAGCCTGGTCTACAAGAGCTAGTTCCAGGACAGGCTCCAAAGCTACAGAGAAACCCTGTCTCGATAAACCAAAAAAAAAAAAAAAAAAAGAACTGTAATAAGGCTTCAGGAAGATTGAGAACCACTAATTGAAGGAAATCAAATACAGTAAATATTTGAGAATTCCTGCATCAGAAAAGCCAACACAACTTTTAAGATACAATTTAGTCCATGTTAGTTTCTATCCTTTCAATATTTTTTATATTGTGGCCATGTGTTGTCTTCCTTCTGAAATATTTCAACATGGCATGTGTGAAAGGAAAGCTATAAATGAAATTGAATATTTTGTAATATATGGAATGGAAGAAATTTTATATCTGCTATGAAAAATGGATCTTTATCTTGATATTCTTTTAGAAGGAGTATCACATTCATTAAATTAGGGTATGTTTTATCCATACTCACATAATAAAATAATAATACCATCATGCATTAAACAATAGAAATCTGTTCTACAGAAGTCAGAGACCCAGGTTTCTACCAGGCCAGTTTCATTTTAGACTGAGAAACAAGATGACCTTTGACGCTGTGCCCCATACTTTCTCTAAGAGTTTAATCCAGGTAGTTCTTCATTGCATGATTGACTTCCTCTCTCAGGTCTACATTCACGTTTTCATTCAGAGTCTGTTGATAGTATCTCTCTCATACCCTGGTAAAGGTGTTTACTCAAAATCTGATCCTTAGGCTCTGGTTCATGCCCTTTCTCATATTCAAATGGTTTGTTGAAAACCTTGATCTCCTTATTAATTATTTTGAGTCTTTCTTCAGCTTTACAAAACAGGTTTTATAGGATTGTATCTATTTATGAATTTCCCTAGTAAAAAGATAAATACTGCATTGTCTAAGTTAAATTCATCTATCACTAGTCTATTTTCAAAGGAGGTAATCTTTGTAAATTTCAGCTTAGAATATTAGCTTACTGTAAGCTAAGTTTCTCTTTCCTACCAGCCACTATCGAAATAAACACACAGAAACTAAATATTAATTTAAAATGCATGGCTGATGTCTTATATTTTCTCCAGACAGCTCTTACAACTTAAATTACTCCATTTCTACTCATCTATTCGCTCCCCTGAAGTTCATGTGCCTCATCTTTGAACTTTCCGTTCTGCTTCTTCTGTGTCTAGCTTGCAACTTCCCTGACTCTACTTTTCTTCACAGCATTCTCTCTACCCTGAAAATCCTGATTAACTATTTATTTTATTAACAAGGAAAGCAGCACATTTTCACAGTGGACAAAAGGATTATTCCATAACATTTCCCCTTTTTGTTTTAAAATAAAGAGAAGTTTTAACCTTAACATAATCATAAGCATATCAAATAGTTCCACAATATCCCAGAATGGAGTATAAAAAGTGCTCATTTATTTGGGAATAAACTCACAGTAATGGTAGCAATTCTCAGTCCTCTGTAGCCTCTGGAAACTGGGAACTGAATCCAGGAGAAAAGAGGGCTGCACTTGCTTTTCATCTACCCTTATATTACCTGAAACCATGCCCAATATGTGACAGTATCTAAAAGGTTATTGGATGAAGGATTTCACACAAAACTGATTTAGGAAAATGGTCTTTTATCTGTCACTTGTATTATTTTAATAAAATGCTGATTGGCCAGGAGTCAGGCAGGAAGTATAGATGGGATGACCAGGCCGAAAGTAGAAGTGGGGCAATGAGAACAGAAGAATTCTGGGAAAAGGAACTGTCATTCTGCAGTTGACACAGAAAAAGCCAGGCACAGAGCAAGCAAGATGAGAAGGCCTCACTAATATCATAATAATAATTATTAGTATTATATTATATTAATATTATATCGTTATTAACATTAATAACGATATAATAAAAGGTACCAAACCATGCAGCTGGCACAGACAAGCATTATGGGCTAACATAAGGTATAAGAGTTAATAAGAAGAATGAGCTAATAGACCAACCAGTTTATGGTTAATGTAGACCTCTGTGTGTTTCTTTAGGACTGAACAACTGTGGGACCATGCGGGGAAAACCTCTGTCAAAAATGGTATAAACGTGGACAACTAAATCCACTTATAATCTGAGAGAGTTTGGGAAATAATTCTAGACACAAGAAAAGAGTTAAACATGGCTTGTTCGTAGGAGAAGAGGATTTGCATTTGTTTTCACAGAAAACGAGAGGCTGTGGATTCATTCTGGGCTAAGTAAAATCAGGTTTGATCAAGGTATGAAGGTATCCTTTGATACCTTCAATAGGAGCATATGGTGCAAATATCTGAGTTATACATGCAGAACATCCTTGAGACTGCTGGCTGAGATGACAAAGCTTCACAGAATATTCCAGTCAGGACTTGATCATAATTCAAAATTTTCTTTAGGTCCTTATATGATTATCAGCATCCCAAATCAGCAGGAAGTAGCCTAGAAAACTATCCCCACATTCCCAAAGGATGGATTATGAATATTTATCTTTGTTTAGAGTGTTGGTTACAAGATGTTATGGATAATTGTCTGGACAAAATCTAAATAAAGGACATTAGTTTCAGAATTTTTGTTCTGAACAGAAATTTAGTGGAAATAGCTGTGGGACAATGGTTTTTTATCCTGTCTGTTATATTATTTTGATAAAACACTGATTGACCAAGAGTCAGGCAGGAAATATAGGCAGGGTGACCAGGCAGGAAGTAGAGGTGGGACAACGACAGCAGGAGAATCTTGGGAGGAGGAAAAACCCAGGTTATGATTAATATAGACCTCTTTGTGTTACTTTGTGACTGAATGGCTGCAGTACCAGGAAAGACAGAAACCTCTGTCAGCTCAACACATCCCCCTTTTGTCTAAATAAGATACTTCTAAGCCTAATTAAAAACTATATAAAATAAAAACAAATATCAAGTATTTTCCACGGAAAAAAGGAACCAAAAAATAAAAGTTAGAATTACAACCATAATGAACAATATTAAGCAAATAACATATGCTAAATGTTTCAATAGTTAGTCTAGCCTAAGAAGTCTAAGTCTTATGTTAAAATTGTCTTGTCTAAGTCATGAGACAAAAGTAACTATGACTATCTAGGCTTTAATCCCATCAGAAACCTGAGAAAAATATAATATTATCTGAGTGAACAGGAAGTACACTTATGCAACTTCCAAAATATAATAGAATTGACAGAGACAACCAGCTACCTGGGTAATCACTGAAAGTCTCATTTGCAATATTGGAGTAATCAACTTTGGCTAAGGCCTGTGTATCTGACTGAACTTTTTCAGAGGCAGGAAAATTTTCTAAACTGCCTTATCCTGTCTTGGCAAGGTATGGATATTGTCTTGCTTCTCCAGTTTTGACACCATGCAAAGCAGCTCTTTGCCCAAAGGTCATCTACATTAATAAATGTATAAATTTTGCATTGTTCACAATTTAGCCAAAGATGATTTTTATATTTTAGCAGGTAAAATATAAATTACATGTCTTGTAGTACTTCTATTTTTATTTCTTTATGTGTAGCTGGAGTTTTCAGGATAGTTTCCCTATTAAATCTAATGCATATCAACCAGGAATGAATCCACAACCTCTCATTTTCTTTGGAAATAAAAGCACAACTTCTTCATAAAGTAACATATCTTTTAACTTGCGGTTTGAAACCACGACATTCTTAAAATATATAGGATGGATTAATCTAGCAGTTTTTATAATCCAATGTGTCTTTGCAGCTGCTATTCCTTCATTAGCAATCAGAAAATATAAAAACAATAAAATATCATATAGTATCCAAATTTCCCATGTGTTTTCCACCATTACATGGATTTATTTATTTATTTACTTTATTTTTTCCAGGACTTTATTAATTATGAAATACTGTTAGTATATGACTGTACATGCCTTTACTCTTCTCTCTCTCAAGCCCATATGTGTTTTTCAAGACACTATAACCCATTCAGGATTTTATTTCTTCTGCATCTGTCTTTACTGAGAATCTGTATTATTTTTTGATTGTATAAGGCAAATCTTAAACTGCTATGTCAGAAGCTGCTGGTGCAATTTACCTTAGTGCGTAGTTGTAATGCATGGTGATTGTTGCCTGACTTGTGTAGAAGGCAGCTGCTGGGAGACACATCTTGGTACTACAGCTGTAAGAAAGACATGAGAGTAGGAAGCCACATTTGGCATTTTGTGTGTTTAGAAACTCTTGCGACCTTTTTCATGTTTTATTTGGATGTAAGTGCTGAATGTTTGGGCATCAAATGCAGGCAGTTTTCTCTCCTGTTATTTGCCTCCCAAAAAATCACTCAGAAATTTAATTATAAATGCTGGGCTGATAGCTTAGGCTTCTCTCAAGTCAGATTGCAACTTAAACTAGCCAATTTTTATTAATCTCTATGCTGCCCTGAGGCTCATTAACCTCATCTTTGCACTCATGTTGTTTCTTCTGTGTCTGGCTCTTGACTTCTCAGGCTCCACCCTTCTTTTACCCAGCATTCTATCTGTCCCCAAAATTCTGCCTACCTAGTCATCAATCAGCTGTTTTTAATCATTGAGAGCAACACATTTCTACAGTGTACAGGAGGATTATTCTCCAGCAACTTAAAAAGGGGAAAGCTGGAACAATTAAAACCAAGAAATGAGAATAACAACAAAGACAACTGACTAAACAATGATTGATGAATTAAATTAATGAGCTCTAATCTTTTAGGGTTAAAAGCTTATGATTCCTTTAAACATTCCTTTAAGTTGGTAAATAACTTATAAAAACAAAATTATTAAGTTCACACCTCCATCTCATTATTTAAAAAGCATCCTATTTTTGCATCAGATACAGTATGCAGATTTGGTTATGGGATCTTGTACCTGAACTTGGTAGCAAGTACTTATGAAGGGAACATGTGTCATAGTCCCAGGTATAAGATAGACAACATGGCACTAATGTGAGCATCCAGTAGGACTTAATAGGATTGCTACTATCAGATTCCTGAGTAACTATGAGCCAACAATGAAGTGACTGTTAAATTACTGAATGTATAGCCAGTTCTGGCAAGAAGCCATATTTATGTGGTTTTCTCTAAAACATCATTAGTATCAAGGCCATAGTTTTTCTCACTGGAAATAAAACATTTTGAATTTCCCAGATACCTTGCTCATCTTTAATCCCCTAGCTCCTTGAGATACTATGTTTCTGGTTCCCAAACTTGGCTTAACTTCTCCTGCATATTGGCAGGACAGAATCACAAGAGAATGCTTCGTCTCTTCCAATTTCTGATGAAGACATGGAGTAGATATGACCCAATCATAGCAGATACTATCCTATGACTACCACTCTAGCCTTCTGGGTCCCAGGAGAAAGCTGTCATGAAGTAGATGTATTTTGAGAAGGTTTTGTGTTTCCTGGCAGGTACTTAATCAATAAAGATAAAAATTAAATGGATAAGATACGTTAGCTATATTTGAATGCACTGATGGGCTGTCATTAAGATGCTCTCTGGTGGGAAGCAAAAGTGATTGGGCTGTGAATCATGGAGGAGAACTTGAAGATTGGAAATTTGATTCAGTGTTTGTACTCAGTCAGGGCCCCTCTATCAAACCGAGGAATAGTAGAGGAAATGCCCCAGATGCTGCTCTATGATCTACCAGTCATTCACCAAAAAACAGAGTTAAATTAGTCTCAGATCAGAGCAATCAGGCCCAAGGGCAGAAGACAGTCATAAAGCATGTGTTCTATACACCCTATACTATGGAATTTGAGAACTGGAAAAGCAGTAGAGAGTCTGGGGGAACAAGTCCCTGCCTTAAAGCTGTGTCTCTGAGATTAAGATTGAGTTAGAATCTCCTTAACAGTAGATGACATGTAGAATTTGGCCTCTGTTACTACCCATCCTTCTCTAAGGCAGAGTTTGCAGACCCTGAGGCCACAGAATTAGGGAGAACATTTGCTAATGAGCTATAACAGCTGGAGATTTTCTAGTATGGGCCAGTGCTGGTGAGTTGCCAGAGACGGAGAAAATGCCCAAATCCAAGAGTTGCAAATGTGCCAGGTCTTGCTTGATACCTACTGCTGGCCCAAATGCAGAACATTCTATTGCTAGAATGCAGACTTTGATCTTAATTTCTGTTTTGTCAAGGACATTTGGGACTTTTCTGACCTACTAAAATCCTGTGTATACCATCATATTCAAGAGATAAGCACAGAAATGGCAACTTAAGGTGTTATAGTTGTTAAGAAAAGGGGGATTCAATTAACCTTACCTACATTATTCGCAAGAAAAATAAGGAATGGATAAATATCGAAGAAAAAAAAGCTCAAAGTGTTTCGAATGCCTATAAGTGTGTTAAACTTATTCTATCCTCATATAAAGGATACAAATTGACAGCCAGATTGGGATCTACTAGTCCTCTGGAGCCAGATTAAGTCCACTAAGATGCATGAGAGTTTTCCCAGGAGGATAGATATTAAGCTCAGGGTAGCATAAATATTTTAAATATCTCCAGAATTTTTTGATACTTTAATCATATGACTTCATTCTTTGGGGCTAGAAACAGGTTTGAGGTACCTAGCTGGGGGTGCTAAATGACTGTAAGCCTCATGTTGTACTGACTATTAATTGGTCTCTCTCAAATATGCACGTAATGTTGATCCTTGGTGATACTATAGCTGACAGCACTTTAGTCTATAAGCAGCCCAGATGGGTTTCCTCAGCTGGCTGCGTACATACGTGGCCACAGCAGACACAAAATTAAGGTCATCTAGTGACTGTGATTTTGTATATTGACCACGTGGCCTCCAACACTATACAGTGTTCATTTGTACAATCGCTGAATATATTCTAGGGATAGACACCTTGTGATGACTGGCAATCTCCAAAAGAATCTCTAATGAATTTAGATTTCAAGTTAGGGCTGGAGGTCAAATACAATCCTCACCATGTGATTCAAGCTCCAAGGCGGGAGGTTCACATACTTTAATTCCAGGCACCTGGGAGGCATGAAGAAATTGCTCACACTGTTTTGCAGTTAGAAGCAGCTGGTATAATATGAGTATACAGGGCCACTACAACTACTCCCCTGTTTGGCCAGTGCAGGTGCCAGATGGAACACAGAGAATAACTGTGCAGTGCAGTGAACCGAATAAAGTGACTCCAACTCTGAATGCAACTGATCCACTCATCTTATATATGATGAACCAATTAACTTTTATTTTGGGTCAATACCACAACGTAGTTGATCTGTATAGTCCTTTCCT
>JAQHUG010000163.1:4390856-4407153 GCA_028555095.1 Dicrostonyx torquatus
TCTTCCTCTTCTTCCTCTTCTTCCTCTTCTTCCTCTTCTTCCTCTTCTTCCTCTTCTTCCTCTTCTTCCTCTTCTTCCTCTTCTTCCTCTTCTTCTTCTTCTTCTTCTTCTTCTTCTTCTTCTTCTTCTTCTTCTTCTTCTTCTTCTTCCTCCCCCTCTTCTTTTTCCTCTTCTTCATTTTCTAATTAAATTGCTCAAAGAAATTAAGAACAGTTTGCCTTTACCTGTAGTGGTTGACAGTGGATATCTGCCATTTGTCCCAGCTTATCTGCATATCTATTTTTGCCATTTTTTGGTACCTCAGGATTTAGTATCCTAGGAAGGGTCCAAGATTGTTACAATATATCACCATACAGATAATATTACACCTATCTCTGATTCTTTTGCAAATTCTGAATCTAGAGTTGTAAGTCTGAGAGCTGACTTGAAATTCTAAGAACCGATAGTGAAGGATTCCAAAGTACACAGGCTTGGTTTGTCCTCGAAATTATTAGGAAGTGCTTTGTTGTTTAAGAAAAAAATCTATACAATGGACCAAACATGGTAATGTTCAGGCAGGTCTTTGAAAGAAGATGTTAAAGTAATTGTAAGTCTGTGAGATTGTTAGAATATTGAAATGTATTAATTTCCCATCTGGCCTAGGTATATATACATCCTTTGTATGTATGGCAAGATAATGTCATACTGAGACACCCAAATGGGTATTTATAGCTGCCTAGCGGCTTATTGTCCAAACACAGATTTTTAGCAATTTTAATCAGACAGATATAATTAAATCGGATGTGACCACTTTCAAACAAGGTTTGGTTTCACCCTGTGGAAACATATGGTGGAGAGACTGGTACCTACAGTTTTTTAGTGACAACTGTGGAAGGAAGCTGAGGCCTGATACACCATTCATGAAAAGTAATTCATGACCATGTACACAGCCTCTAAGCAGAAGGGTCTGTCACCAGGTGAGGAAAAGACCTACTGTACATTCACATTGCATATACCATTATTGGACAGGGAATGTCTTAGTTCTCCACTAAATAATTAGTTAGAGCTCACACTGCTTCTTTAGCTAAACGGGAGGCCTACCTGGAAATGAAAGTGTCACTAAGTAGTAGACCGTAAAAGAGTTGTAAATATCTGGGTGCAGTAGACTGTGTGATGGTGCTAGACATGAGTTTCCAAGAAATGGAGACCTCAGAACCAAGTCCCTACTGAGAAGGAACTACTTTGCCCACTGATACCTGGTACATGACGACTGAAACAGAGGGCTATAGCCTACATGAAAGGCAGTGGCAGTCCAGTTATTCCCTGAAATCCCACAGTTCACCCCTTAATCAAATCATGTGGGCTTAATTACAAGATATATAATTGATAGTTATGTATGTTTTCCTCTGTTTGTGTACTTACCATTGATCTATACATAGGAGTTTCTCTGTGGATCCCCACAAGTACCTACAGGACTACTCCAATCCTGGCAAGGTGGACTGTCATCTCCTGTAGGGAACTTCCTTGTGTTAAGAAGTCTGAATGTTAGAAAACAGAAGTCTGTGACAGTCATATGGTAGACCTTAATTTTTACTCAGTCCATTTGTCTTTAATTAAATAAGGTCAATGTAAAGGCATGTGTTCAGTGGATACAGAGTATAATATCAGAGGATGCCACTATATGGCAGAATCAACACAATGAGAATGCAGAAAGAAAGACTATAACAGGGATAACTGCCCTAAGGAGGCAAAAGTTCTAGTAAGGTAGAATGTCTCTTGGTGATGACTGGCATCCAGGCATTTTCCAGGCAACAGCAGCTGGTAAAAGTGTCTGCTTGAATAAGAAAGTATATAGATTGGTAACTGTCAACGTGGTACAAACTGGAATAACTTTGGGCAAGATAGCCTTAACTATGGAAAAGTCTTAGTCCAATTGGCCAGTTAACATGTGTGTGTGGATTATGTGGTTGACTTCTGCTTGATGGTTGTTGGTTTCTCATGATTCTCCTCAATGGGCCCCACTGTGAGAAATGTCTTTGCTTGTCAGCTGCACGTAGGCTGCATAAAATTTGTTAGGCAAGCAAGAGGGAACACACTAATACACAACATTCCCTATGGCATTTACTTTAATTCCTGCCCGTAGATACCTGACTGACATTCCTCCCCTGAACTGCCTTAGTGATGGGGTGTGACTTGAGAGTTGTAAGCTGAAATAACCCTTTCCTTCTCAATTAACTTTTGGTCATAATGTCTCTCACAGCAGTAGAGAATAAAAAAGACAGAAAGTAAGAAGCACTCCTTTGGCAGAAAATAAATTGACCTCATAAATTCTTTACCAAGTCTAAAAGTTGTGATTATGATCTTACCTTCATTTCTATGTCTGCTGGTTTTTGTTTGCTTACCATATTTACCAGGCTGAATGTAACCTCTGTGTGTAGGATGGTAGGCCATTGACTATTGAAAATAATCATGGGCTTATTCTTTCTACTACCCAAGTCCATGCTTGGGATTCCCAAATGGACAATGAATGTCAGTTTCATTGTCACATTTCTTCCAAGCATTAGAGACAATAGAAAGGCATTACACTGAGTTCTAAAATGAGTTGCATTTGCAAATATGTTTTCTATCCCTCAAAAGATGCATGATCTGATTTGATGGGACAGTACTTGTCCCTCAGAGTGTTCTTGCATGGTATAACATCCTTAAAATGGAAAACAGTAAATACTCTAACAGAGTACATTGTACTTGTGCTCTACCAGAATTTTAAAGCTCTGGTCTTTCTCACTGAAAAGACCACATAGATGAGAAAGGAAGAGTTACCGAATAAAATAACTCTAGCTTTAGCAACATCTGCTTGAGAGGATTTTGTAATGTGCTATAAACATTAAAGTATAAGTAACCCAGATAGCCAAAGAACATCTGTCTTACAAGACATGAACAATAAAGTATAGAGAAATCCAGAAGTTGGCTGCTAACATCCTAGAGTAATGGAATATTTTTCTTTTCTCTAGACAAAGAGAGACTATATTGACCCTAGACTCTTTGTTGTTTTTTTATTGTTTCATCCACTGTTGTTACAGATTAGGCGACCAAAGAAACTCTCCAAAGGCCTATTCTAATGAAGAACCCAATGTGTAAAATTTGTAGATAGAAAGAAATAGAGCAAGATGAAAATTTTGAGAATATGCCACTGGTGAGGACATCCAAAATAACTTAGTTAAAATGGCTGCTAGCAGATGTTCCAGAAATCAGGAGTGAGCAATAAACTTGACTGCTGTATAATTTGTTATGTAGCCAGTTACTGAAATAAGCCACCTTTGTGTGTTTATCATATTTCAAAAGATCCAAGGGCATATGCTATCATTTGAAAAAAAAAAGTGTGTTTAAATTTGTTAAACGCTTCTGCATTCATTTTTAGTCCCCAGGCTTCTAGAGATTCTCCATCCTTGGCTTCTGAATTTGGCTCTTTCAACCTGTAAATTCAGTGTTGTTGGGAAAAAATAATCTTTTCCTGAAAAGACAAAACACTCACAAATCTAACAATCCCTGAAAGCAATCCTAAAACAGATCCACAATATAATATCACCAAAACCCAACTTGGAGAAACAATAAGTATTTATCTGGGTTATTAATAGAGGTATGAGTGAGGGATTGCTAACAATATCAGGGATGACTATATAAAAAGATGTGTCACTAAAAATCCTGTTTCAATCTGGTGATATTTCACAAAAGCAACACCCCTGTATCTCCTCAATTTGCAGGACATTAGACAGGAGAGAGATCTCCCTACAGTTCAATTGATCAGTATATTCTCTGAAATATTTTACTAAATTTATAAATCATCAAGAATATTCCAAGTTTCAATTTTTCTCCATACATGAGTGATATTTGTTAAACTCTTGAGTTTTATGCCAATGCTCCTTCCACTGAAAGAGAATGCTTTCATTCTGGGCAGAAAGTCATATAACACTCATAAAACTCAAGGATTGAGGTAGGATCAATCATTTGTGTTTAGGAGTTTGAGGTCATTCTGGATTACGAAAAAGAAATCTTTACTTTCAATTAGAAATCTCATCACACTCCTTACAACTATAAATGGATATCAAGGAATAAGTGTTTGTATTAGAAGGGAGTGACAATACTAAGTATGGGTATGTCTTCTAAGTCCTAAATATGATGAATTGGAGAAAGGCTAATGGAAGTTACTTTCCTAAAAGAAGTGGAAGCTGGGTGAAGGAGACAGCACAAAGATACAACTTGTAGGGATATGAGACATGAGAACAAAGGCAGCTGGACTTTGGGGATTTGTAGTGTTCTGAAATTTTCTTGGAAATCTAGAAAATGTAAAACTAGCATTGTCCCAGAAAAATGATGACTTTCTAGAGCACTAAATAAAAAAAAATTCTAATAGAACCTCTAGAATTACATGCTAAGAGCAACAGAATGACAACAATGAGAAATGTTCAATAATAACTTTTACCATAAATGGTCACAACTAGTCAATGAAAAGTTGTAGATTAATAGAATGAATTAAAAAAAAACAGGAGTTTTCTTTGTTTTGCCTTATATAAACACACCTCACAACCAATAATAGATATGACTATAGGTAAAATGGAAGCACAATTTTATTTCAAGCAAATAGCACTAAGAAACATGCAGGACAACTACCTGAAAAAAAATAGACCAAACCAAAACAAAGTTTTGAGCAAAAGGAAAAATAAAAATACTCTTCAAATTGTTTATAATTTTGTTATGAAATAAAAAATGGAGAAATATTTCTAAATTTCTTTTATAAAGCTCTTGTTACTTGAAACAGTAACTAGAGGGAAATAAGTGGACAAAGAACGCAAAAGAAGTTTCACTGAGACAGTAGATTATTTTCAGAAGGTATTTCAAGAAGAAATGGTGGGATAATACAAATATAAGTATCTAAAGATGACCAATAGGGGAAAATGTGGACCAAAGAGTTGTATAAAATATTCAAGCCAGCACTTCTTTTTTCAGTGGAATCCTAAATGTAGGGACCTATCCTATCTTGAACTGTTAAAGCTCTACTTTCCTAAACTTCAACCCTTTTTCTGTATCAGGAAACAAGCTTGGGGATTCCATAGATGACTATCAGCATTCTTAAAAATGTTCTCTGATACCAAATCCAGACAAAGAGCTACCCACTACCACCATAAAATACTTTTAAAAAGATGGAAAAATATTGGACACTGTGTTCTGATGGAAGTACAGGCAAATTTTTCAATAAAATTTATGAAAGCTGGATTCAAGAAGACTCAAAGAACTTATTGATCATGATCAAGTGGGCTTCATTTGAGGGACAAGCATAGGTTCACTTACATAAATTAACAAAGGCAATCCAACATGTAAATGGACTAAAGGACAGAAACTACAGTATCACTTTATTTTATACAGAAAAAGCCGCTGACAAACTTGACCATTAATTCATGGTAAAAGTATTAAAGATAATAACATTACAGGATACATGTCTCAACATGATATAGGTAGTAAATGAGAAGCTCACAGCTCACATCATGTTATACATCAAAGAACTCAAAGCATGTCCATTTTATTCAAAATGAAACAATTATCTCCACAATCCCCTGTCTTATTCATCAATATAATATTTGAGTTCTTATCTAGACCAATAAGACAAAGTTGACAAAGTAGATATAAATAAAAAAGAAGAAATCAAAGCATTTTTATTAGCAGGTGATATGCTTCTATACATAAAAGATGGTAACAAGATGTACTGTAATCCTCCTACAGGTTAAAAAAATACATCAGCAAAGTAGTAGAATACAAATTTGACACACAAATCAGTAGCCTTTCTATGAATGATAACAAACTCAAAAAAGAAAGAATCAGAAAACATATAGCATTCACAACACTTAAAATAAAATAAGGAAATATCACAGATTAAATCAAAGAAAGTGAAAGGCACAACCAAGAAAAACTTTAAGACACTCCTGTATAAATTGAAGAAGACAGCAGAAAGCAGAAAAGACTCCTTTGTTCAATAATTGGTAGAATTACTATTTTTAAAATGGCTTTTCTACCTAAAGAAGAATAGATATTCATTTTTATTCTCCTCAATATTACAACCAATTTTTTTCACTGAAACTGAAAATCTAGTAATAAATTTCACATGAAAATAGAAAATGTCTAGCATATCCAGGGTCATCCTGAACAATAAACTGCCAGAGAAAGCCCTTTTATACATAGCTCTAGTATAAGACAAGAATACACAGTGGATAAATGGCATCTTCAACAAATGGTGTTGATCAAAGTAAATAGTTCTGTATAAGAATGAAACGGGATAGCTATCTCTCACACAATACAAAATTCAACTCCAAACAGAGCAAGAAACTCACCATAAGATCTGACAATCTGAGTCTGAAATAGTATAAACTCTTGAATAGGCATGAACTTATTGGAACAGAAAAGACGTTTTCAGAGAGGACCAAAGTAGTATAGGCATTATGAGCAAAAAGCAAAATGAGAAGTGGGATCTCATGGGCTAAAATGTTCCATACAGCACAGAAAACCAACACATTTGAATAAGACAGCCAACAAAATGGGGAAAAAATCTCTATCAGTTGTACAGCTGAAAGAGGGTTAGTATGGAGAAAAAAATACAAATAATTCAAAAACTTAATAATCAAGATGAACAGTCCAAGTAAAAATGAGGAGTGGAACTAAAAATGTCATTCTTGAAAGATGAAATGTAAGAGGGATAGAAAAAGATTAATAGAGAAATAAAAGAACTAACTGGTATTATGTCTCATTTGAACTTAACAGGCACTTATGAACACTTTGAAAGTAGTGCTAAAAGGAAAATTCATAGCACCAAGTGCCCAAATAAAGAATTTGAAGAAAACTCACACTGGCAGCTTAACAGCACACCTGAAAGCTCTAGAACAGAAAGAAACAAATTCACCCAAGAGGAGTAGACAGAAGGATATAGTCAAACACAGGGCTGAAAACAATAAAATACAAAAGAACAATTACTGAAACAAAGATTTGTTTCTTTAATAAAATCAACAAGTTTGACAAATCCTTACCAACACTAAAAATAAAGCAGAGAGAGAATATCTTAATTAACTAAATAAGAAAAAAAGGAGGACAAAATAACACTGTGGAAATCCTGAGAATCATAAGTTGCACTTCAAAAAAACCTATACTCCACAAAATTGGAAAAATAAAAGAAATAGATAATTTTCTGGATAAGTACCACATATTAAAATTGAATCAAGACAAGATAAACAATATAAATAGGCCTGTCAGCCCTAAGGAAATAGAAATAATCACTAAAATTCTCCCAAATAAAAAAGTCCAGTGCTAGATGACTTCAGTGCAGAATTCTACCAAAATTTCAAAGAAGATATAATACCAATACTCCTCAAATGGTTCCACACAATAGAAACAGATTCCTTTTATGAGGCTTCATTTATCCTGATAGTCAATCCACACAAGGATGTAACAAAGAAAGATTTGCAGACCAATTGCCCTCATTGCATGGCAAAACAAATCCAAGAACACATTACAGAAGTCATCCACCGTGACGAAGTAGGGTCATCCCAGAGATGCAGGATAGCTTCAAAATACAAAAATTTAATGCCCCTTTATGAAAAAGTTTTTGGAGATATCATAGATACAAGGAACATATTGAAGCACAATTAAAGCAATATTCAGCAGGCCAACAGCCAGCATTATATTAAATGGAGAGAAACTCAAAGTGACTCCACTAAAATCTAGAACATGACAAGACTGTCCACTCTCTCCATATCTATTCAATATAGTACAGAAAATACTAGTTAGAGCAATAACACAACATAAGGAGATCAAGGGGATACTAATTGGAAAGGAATAAGTCAAAATATGCTATTTGTAAATCATATGATAGTATACATAAGTGACTCCAAACAATCTACCAGGGAACTCCTACACCTGATAAACAGCTTTAACAATGTGGCAGGATATAAGATTAACTCAGAAAAGTTGACCTCTTATATAAAAATGATAAAGAGGATGAAAAAGAAATCAGAGAAACCTCACTATTTACAATAGCAACAAATAATATCAAATACTAGGGTAATACTAACCAAACAAGTGAAAGACCAAAATTACAAGAACTTTAAATCTTTAAAGAAAGATATTGAAGAAGATATCAGAAAATGGAAAGATCCCCTATGCTCTTGGAGAGGTAGGATCAATATAAGAACAATAACAATCATACCAAAAGCAATGTACAATTTGAATGCAAACAGCCTTGATATTCTAACACAATTCTTCACAGATCTTGAAAGAAAAAATACTGAACTTCCTATGGTAAAAAATACAACAACAAATCCAGGATAGCAAAAACAATCCTGACTCATACAAGACCTTCTAGAAGCATAACCATACCTGACTTGAAGCTCTACTATAGAGTTATAGAGTAAAAACAGTGTGGTATTCACATAAAAACAGACACATGGTAACCCAGACCCAGAAAAACAATTACCACATGTACTCACTCCTAAGTGGTTTTTAAACATAAAACAAAGAAAACCAGCCCACAAATAACAATTCCAGTGAACCTAGAAAACAATGAGGATCCTGAGACATACATAGATATATCTACTTGGGAAGTAGAAAAAGACAAGATCTCCTTAATAAATTTTGGAGCATGGGGACTTTGGAAGAGAGTTTCAGGGAACAGGAGAGGCATGGAGGGGAGCACAGAAAAATGTAGAGCTCAATAAAAATCAATAAATAAGGAACCAGACACGAGGATCAATGGAATTATGAATCGAAGACCCTGACATTAATCTACACACTTATGAATACCTGAATTTTGGCAAAGAAGCCAAAGTTATACAGTGGAAAAAAGAAAATGTCTTCAACAAATGGTGCTTGTATAGCTGCTTGTTGACATAAAGAAGAATGCAAGTAGATCTATATCTATCACTATGCACAAAACTCAAGTCCAAGGGGATCAAAGACCTCAACATAAATCTAGTTACACTGAACCTGAAAGAAGAGAAAGTGGGAAGTAGGCTTGAATGCATTGGCACAGGAGACCACTTCCTAACTATAACACCTGTAGCTAAGACACTGAGAGCAATAATCAATAAATGGGATCTCCTGAATCTGAAAAGCTTCCATAAGGTGAATGATATGGTAAACAAGAAAAAACAACATCTTACAAAATTGGAAATGACTTCACTAGTCGCCAACCCCACATCTGAAAGAGGACTGATCTCATATATGTATATTCAAGAAACTGAACAACAAACAACAAATAAACCAACTTAAAATGGAGTACAGATCTAAAGAGAGAATTCTCAACAGAAGAATCTCAAATGGTCAAAGACAATTAAGGAATTGCTCTGAAAATACAAATCAAAACTTCTCTGAGATACCATCTTACAACTGTGAGAATGGCTAAGATCAAAAACACTGATGACAGTTTATGTTGGAGAGGATGTGGACTAAGGGATACACTCCTCCTCTACTGGTAGCACAAACTTGTATAGCCACTTTGGAAATCAATATGCTGGTTTCTCAGAAAATTGGAAATCAATCTACCTCAAGACCCAACATTATCACTCTTGAGCATAAAGCCAAAGGATGTGCAATCATACTAACAGGACACTTGCTTAGCTATGTCCATATTAGCATTATTCATAATAGCCAGAAACTGAAAGCAACCTAAGTGACTCTCAACTGAAGAATGATAAGGAAATTGTGGTATATTTACAGAATGGAGTAATAAATAGATTTAAATAATGATGACCAATGAAATTTACAGGCAAATAGATGGAACCAGGAAAAGTTCTCTGAGTGAGCTTACTTAGCTCCAGAAAGAAAAAACACGGTATGTACTTACTCATAGGTGGTTATTAGGTATAGGATAAACAAAATAAAATCCATAGCCCCAGAGAGTCTAGAAAACGAGTACCCAAAAAGAGTTGTATTAATTTCCCTAGGGAGAGGAATAGAATAGATCTCCTGGGTAAACTGGGGAAGAGGATTTGCGGGGGATGAAGAGTTAGGAACTACAAGGAGTGGGTTCGGTGGGCTGGGTGCCGAAGGTGCATTGGAGGCAGGATGGAGGAGGAGAGAAACAAAAAAGACTTTTTGATGGAGGGGCACTATGGGGCATTATGGTGCCAGGGAAATGTCCAGGAACCCACAACAGTGACGCCAGCTAAGACTCCTAGAAATAGAGGAGAGAGTGCTTGAACTGCCCATCTACATTAACCAGAATGGTGACTTCATTAATTGCCACCAGAGAACTCTCTAGTGACTAAGAAAGCCCTGCAGAGAGCCACAGACAAGCACTATGTTAAGCTCTGAGAGTCTTGCACAAAAAAGGGATGAGGGATTGTACCAGCCGGGGGGCATATGACGGGGGAACCCATAGCAACAGCTGACCTGAGCTCGTGGGAGCTCATAGATACTGGGCGAACAGTCAGGCAGCCTGAATATGACTGATCTAGGTCCTCTGCATGTGTGTTGCAATCATGTCGTTGGTTTCATAGCAAGGCTTTTTACAGTCAGAGAAGGACCTCCACCTGGTGGATAGCAGGCTTTTTGATACCTTGATATCCGTGCTGGATTACCTAATCCTGTCTCAACATAAGTGGAGGACTTGAGTCTTCACACTCAACTTGATATGCCACCCTTTGTGCAAGCCCACGGAGCCTGCTCTCTTTCTGAATGGAGATGGAAAGGGGAGGGGGTAGATGGGAAAGGGGAGGAGAAAGAGGAGAAAAGAGAAACAAGATGGTATGTAAAATAAATGAAAGAAATGCTATTTAAATGAAAAAAAAAGATGAAATGTAAGTTTCTGAGATATTTTTAAAAGTTAATTGATGAAGGATGTCCGTTTGTATATGTGTTGCTTGTATTGGTTAATAAAGAAGTCACTTGGGACTATGGCAAGGCAGAATAGAACTAGGCAGAAAAACTAAATTAAATGCTGGGAGAAAGTAGGCAGAGTCAAAGAAAAGCCATGTAACGTCCCCAGGAGACAGACACTGGATGCTGCAAGGAACCTTACTGGCAGTCCACAATGAAGTGGCAATACATAGATTAATAGAAATAGGTTAATTTAAGATATAAGAACTAGCTAGAAATAAGGATAAGCTAATAGGTCAAGCAGTGTTTTAATAATACAGTTTCTATGTGGTTATTTTGGGTCTGGGCAACTGAGAACAAAGAAGCAGCCTCCTTATATAGATAGATGCCTATAAAAATGAGCATCTTCCACCTATAGTTAACATCCTTAGCCAGCAGAGAAATGCAAAGAAAAAATATTTGAGTTTTCATCTCACCCCAGTTAAAATGACAAGAATACAAACAACAAATGAAGATAAATTCTCCTGTGGATTCACACGAGGGGGGAGACTGATATGCTACTAGCAGGAGTGAAAACTGGTATAACCATTATGGAAATCAGTGTGGAGGGTGGGTCCTCAAAAGGCTGAAATTAGAGTTGCTGCATAATATAGATATACTAATTTTGGATATATACATAAATATCTCCATATCCTAATACAGATATAACTATTCATCCCTGTTCATTGTTGCTCTATTCACAATAGAAAGGAAATAGAAACAACTTGGATGTCCAACAACTGATTAACAGACAATGATCATATGGTATATCTACACAGGATTATAACTCAGTTGTTAAGAAAATTTTATTGTGAAAAATTTAGGTGAATAAATTATAGTCAAAAGTCAACTTTCTGATTGATATAACTCAGACAGAGACAATAAAATGAGTCTTTTATTTTTCCACGTTAGCCGTTTTATTTGCAATACAGATAGATTCAGGGTGATTAAGGTGATGCAAGAATATGGGAAAAGTTAACTAATCCTTCAAAAATCCACATGGAAAATTATTAAGATAGACAGAGTCAGACAGGCACAAAGAGACACACACACATAGGCCACAGAAAGCAATATGCATAATTAGAATTTCCTTAGATTTGTTGGCCAGTAAGATTACATTGACTCCAAAACCATTATAGGCTTTGGCATATTTTTCATTCCCAACTAGACCATGATGATAAGTTTAAATTGTTGAACCAATCACATACTTGAATCATAGGGCAGGCAGGAAACCAGTTAGTACTGAATTAGAAGCTCCATCCCTAATGGCTAGCTTTCACATTGCTTGAAAGTGCTAGACATGATACCAGAAGAAAACAAATTCACTGTAGTCTTGACAACATACAGAAAACTTGTTCAAGCCCAACCTTTACCAAACCCCAGAATGGACACGAAGTTGGCTACAAAAATCCCACCCTTGGCCTTGGATATATAGTCAATTGTTATCTGGGGATAGAGGGCAGCTTTCCCAAAGAATGTAGGCCCTGGGAAGTCTACCATTCTATGTTGGACAATTATACATCAAAAAATATTTAGAGAGCAAAAATTTGTCTTGACAGGTTTAAAAAATGAGTGGAAAGTGGGGTATATCTGAAAAGATTTATTTGGAGGGACTGTATGGTCAATACAGTTTATGTAAAATTATTGAAATAAATTTAAACACTGTACAAAATTCTCAAGAACCAATTGAATTTCCTTTATTGTGAAAGTGGAACTTAAGTATTTGTACAGTTTTAAGTATTCAGCACACATTTGAATACTTTCTTACTCATTGACATTTGATAGTATCTTCTTTGTTGGAGTTGGGCATTTTTATATGTATGGAAACTGCAGGTATTTTAAACTTTTGAAATTCCTTTTTTAATTACAAATTTTAGAAAGTCAAATTAGATTGCAATTAATGCAAAGAAAACTCTGTGCCTTTCTAAAGCAAATGCTTATAGAACTCTTTTTTTCTATTTTTAAAATTGTAATTGTTGCTTTTGAAAATTATTTTATATTCAGGCAAATATTTAATGTCTGATGGACTATTAGATCATGTGTATCATTCGTTCTCAAATACTATACTTAGGCAGAGAATAAGATAAACTGACAAACACACACACATTCGTAACCTGTTAACAATACTAGAATTATACTAGAATTATTTTTTAATATCAGAAATTTAAAAATAAATCTTAAAATATTCTTCTCATAAAGAATTTTTAAAGCAACTTGTTTTTATGTAGTGGCATTTCATTTGTATTTTAATAAATAAACCTTGCCTGAAGGTGAGAGAGTAAAACAACCCCACTGGTCAGCGTTATAGACCTGACAGTGGTAACACACCTTTAATCCCAGTTTCTCACTAATTGCTACACCAAAGAAAGCGGGTGGTCAATGCCTTTAATTCAGGGGTGTATGCCTTTAATGCCAGCTTTACAGAGAAATACAAGATGGGAGGAGACAGCTCTCAGACACAGTCTTATTCTGAGATTTCTGGAAGCAGGATCAACATTTCAGACTGAGATTGAAGTAAAAAGCAGTAGCTGCTTTTTGATCTTCAGGTTGAACCCCAATTTTTCTGGTTTTTGTTAATCGTGGTTCATTTTTAGAGTAAAATTAAATTACCCTCTTACAACCTTATAATGAGATTATTGGGGTGCTCAGAAGTGAATATATATACTATTGTTCACTAAATGTTTTTATAGACAGTATAGCTTGTATATCAGAGTAGGATGTTTCTGTAATTCTATTCCAGTATTTGGTTTTGATGTGAGAATTGAATCCCCATAACCACCTGAAACCTTTCTGAAAAGAGCCTTGTTCATATTTATCTAATATACCTACTGGGAACTGTGAAGCATTTCAGTTATTTTTCTATGAAGTACCTTTTATTTGAAAAGTACTTAACATCAATTCTAAGTGAATCTGTTTGAATGCTACTCAACACGTATCATTAAAATCTTTTCAGAAAAGTGAATAACTTCTTATTCACAGACCTCTGACATTTCTCACTTCCCAATGTATAATATGCATTTAAACACTGGATCATTTTTATAAATCCATATTTTCTGTATAGTTTAAAGTTTGTCGATTTTACAGTGATACTCTACTCTTGCTTCACCTGCATCTGTGGGAGCTCCCTTTGTTCACATGTGATCCTTCTGTGCAAGCGTTCTGTCTCTGATCAGTGTTAACTGAGATCATTCTGGGCAAGTCAAAGCTAGTACATGTTCCCAGAGTGGAATATATCCTCACTTTCAGTTTCTAACCAAGTATTACCTACCTAGCTTTTCGATTTGAATGTTTGAAAATAATAAATATAGAGCTTGAGGCAATCATCTTAGTCCAAGTTAAACAATAATAAAATAAAATAGAAGCTTGTGCTTTACAAGGAGCAAAGTAACTCAGTCTCAGCAATTTTAAAGTGTGTTTTATTTGTAGGTCTGTTTCATATATATGGGTACATAGCTAAAAATAAGATAATATTTGAATGTTATTGTAAATTACTTTTCTCTTGGTATACTTAGAAGTTCCAAAGACTTTGCCCAAGGTAGCAAATGATAATGTTTTAGCTTTATGTTTTTTCTTAAATGTCAAGGATAACTTTTCTTCATCCCTACACAGTGATACATAAGTCACCCTCCAAAGATTAATAACCTTTGCCAAGATTGGAGTTGATTTATGTTCTGGCTCTGTTGGCAACAGAGGCCTCCCTACCCCAACTCTCATCAGCTACATTGATTGGGCACCAGAGCTTCCCCCAGCCTGCTGCTTAAGCAGATGCTAATGGGCAAATGAGCAGCCGCAGGAGGGGAGGCTGGGGTGATCTTCATTCATTAGCAACTGTTCAAGCAGCAGGCTGAGGGACTCTGCAGATGCTGAGAGAGAAACCAGGATGAACATTGACCTCAAAGGTACATTCTTGAGCAAAACTTGAATTGTTTACCAGAAAATCTGTCTGCTTAATATTTATTTAAAAAAATCACACCTTGAGATATAGGACATTCTTTTCTCACACCCTCCTTTCCTATAGCAATGTCAGTATATGTCTCAAAATCAATCGGTCAGATCTTTTATTTTAAGAGCTATCTTTAGAAACTGAAAGTTCCTAGTAACCACAGCAGGTGTCAGAGAACATGGATTATAATTCAGCTGGTTATAAGTAAGAATGGATAATCTGAGTTTCTACAAAATTCTATTACTTATATTCATGATAACCAAGAAATAATGCATTTGGTGCCCATTTGTTTTTCTCAGCAGCATGTTTTGGAATGTTTCCTAGTACTTTTTGGTCACAAAGACTGAAATGGTCATGAAAGTCCAACAAAATGTTACTTCTTGTGATGCCTTATTCTATGATAATTTATGGAGAAGAATCCAGCAATCTATTTTTAAGTGGGGGAAAAAGATTCACTGGTCAGGACATTTAAAATCTGATCAAAAGATAAACTCCAATTTATTTGACAGCACTATGGATGTCAATGTGAAGATATGAGGTCTTTCTAGACCTTGGTTTTTCCTGCAAAACGATCAAAGGGTGATTCATCATGCTACATCTAGACTTCTGAACATGTTGTCTGGAATCCTATTTCCTTCCCCTACTTGTGGACTAATTTTCTTCTGAATGCTCATACACCAGGCTCTGGATTCGCTCAGGAAATATTGGTAGTCATCTCTGAGGTTCTGTACAGATGCATCCAGAAAGATTAATTAACTGAAACTGATATCACTTGTCCTTTTGTTTAGTGTTATGTATGTCTACTGTGCTTTCTTGAACTCTCCTGAAGAGTTATCATGAAGTTGGTGGCTTAAGTGACTGAATTCCAATCTCTTGGCACTCAGGAAATATGTGGTCAGCTTTGAGGCCTTACATACATGCATCCAGAGTGATTTTTGGACTATTGGCACTCCTGTTTCAAGAAGCCTGATCTCAAGTTATCAATGGGTTCTATTCCTCTGGAAGACTGTGAGAAAGGATCTCTTCCAGGCCTCACTCCAAAATTCTGAGAGCTCTAAAATCCTCTAAACGCATGGCTCACAGGTGCCATTTTAGACCCTGCCTCTGTTCTTGTGCTTTTCTTCAGAGTTCTTCGTTTTATTGACCACCCATCATTGGACTTAGTGCCTACTCTGAATTCAGGATGATCTTATACCAATATCCATGTGAGTCTAAGTGATAGGCAATGAGAACAACATTTGACCATGTCCTTTAGAAGGATGACTCTCAACTCACTGAAAATCACTGAGCTCATATCCTTAACACCACATGTATGAAATTACATGATTATCCTTCTGAGATACATGAGATCATTTTAAAAATATGATGCACATATTTTCCATTTCTCCCATTCAGGAAAAGCAAAGAAAACAAACAAAAAATAACAAAACCCAAAGAATTTACTTTTTAAATTTTCTTTTAGGAGTTAAAAATACCTCTAAG
>JAQHUG010000163.1:4425260-4452324 GCA_028555095.1 Dicrostonyx torquatus
CCAGACAGTTTAGGGGAAGAGAGGGTATCTGCTCCCCTTTCCGGTGTGTCTGGGTGGGTGCCAGATAGAAGCAGAGTTACCCTCCAGATGTTTCTGCTGGAACTAGATCATGGCCCCCTGTTTCTCTAGGATCTCAGAGGCAATAGCATGGGCTTGGTAGATGCAGCACCGTGGGACAAAAACCCCTGCTTCCCTGTGCTCACTCCCCTGTCCTCAGAGCCTCAGCCCTGGAGCCTGCTGCTTTGTGAGGTCCTAGGACCACACAGATGGAAAGCAGAGCTTGGTAGGAAGCTGGAGTGGGATGGGAGAAAATCCAGTACCCAGGAAAAGCCCTGCTCCCGAAGCACCAGCTGACAGTAACTTATTTAAAGGAATATTCTGCACTATGGAGAAAGAAACAGCTGATTTGGCACATAAAACCCAATCAACAACAGTGAATGCTCAAACATTATTTGAGAGAAATTGCACTGTTGGGTGTATTAATTGGACTCTGTCATAGGGGTATGACAGATTGATTAATAGAATATTAATTACCAGGAAAGTAATATTTATGCTATGAAGATTATGTCCAAGGATGAGATGTTATCTCTACTGGATAGACTTCATACCTTGGAATCCTCAATTTGGTCATTAAAGCAAACACTGGAGAGGACATCCAGACATTACAAAAAGCAGTGGTAAACATATATGAAAAGATTTAGGAAATTATCGAATTTGATGACCAGAAACAAAAGGTAAAAAGGCAAAATTTAACCTAATTGGTACGTAAATATCTCTGGGATAGCTTCCCCAGAGTTCTGCCTGCCTTTCCAGTAATAACATCAGACAAAGTATCTGGCTCCAAGTACCCTAAGGTTGTCAAGCAATATACATGGGAGCCCATATGTATGACTAATCTAAAAAAAAATTTAAACAAGCAATTGTAGCTTACAGACTACATTCACCCTTTTTTAAGGAAATGGTCAAAATGTAGTCTTTCAGTAACAAAGTCACACCTCAAGATTGGGCTCAGTTAATCTCAGCAGTCCTAGAAAGTAGACCACATTTGCTTTGGAGGTTCTTTTTAAAAGAGGAAGCAAGAATTTTGGAACAACAAGAAAACGCAAAGTGGCTTGAGATTTCCCTACATCAAATTCTAGGTGAAGCACTTTACTATGATCCTCAGGATCAATCTCTTTATGATGGCCACACCTTGTCTCTATGTGGCACAGCAGCTTTAAAGGCTTGTGACAGTATTCAGGAACTAAGAAATAGTGTTGAGTAATATCTAAGGGTAAACAAGGTCAGAGAGAACCTTTTAGTGACTTTTTGCAAAGACTAACTAGGGCTGTACAAATAGGGGTAACTGACCCTGAAGCTAGAAATATAATAATTGAATCTTTGGCTTATGAGAATGCCAACATTGAGAGCAAATTAATCCTTGAGCCTTTAAAGATCATATTAGCATCCATGGATGAATGGGTTTTGCATACATTGAATGTCAAGACACTTGACTATGGTACCGAAGTGTTAGAGGGAGAAGCAATTTCCAATGGCAAGAAAAGACATCATAATACCAAATGTTTTAATTATGGTAGAATGAGACATCTGAAAAGAAATTGTAGACAGCAGATTCCTAGGAATAATGCCTTCTCTGGGAATGGCAGAAATATGAGGACTCAGCGTCCAGGTATATGTAGGAGGTTTGGCAATGGTTGACATTGGACCAATGAATGTAGGTAAATGACAGATAGACAAGGCAACCAAAGACCATTGGGAAACACCGTAGATGGGAGCTCTCCCAGGCCCCCATGATGAATGTGGTCCAGTCAGTCCCAGTTACTATGGAGAACATGTCTTGCCAGGAAAATTAAAATATCCAATGACTGCTCTAAAAATAAATAGTGGTCTAAATGATGGCTTAAATGTGGAGGATGAGTCAAAAACTCCAGCAGGATAGAAGAAAGATATATTTTGGTAGACTTTTATATATAATCAACGACCAAAGCTAAGAGTTTGTAAAAATGGCATTTTTATTGAAAGCTTATTAGACATGGGTGCAGATGTAAGTATCATTACCACAAAATCTTGGCATTCGAATTGCTGTCCTTAAGAGGTACATGTTTAGTTCCTTGGAATTGGAACCCTATCTCAGGTAAAACAAAGCACAAAGATGGGTTAAATGCATAGGGCCACAAGGGCAATTAGGAAGACTAAGGCCACATATAGCCAATAATGCAGTGAATTTGTAGGGTTGTGAACTATTGCATCAATGGAATACCCAGATTAGCATTCCCACAGCCCCAAATACTTGTGTTTATGAGTAAAATATTAGAAGATATTACAGTAATGGACACCAGCCATTCGGGCTGTACAAGAACATAAAGCAATTGATAAGCCTTCAGAGGTACCAACAGCCCTACCTTTAAAATGGTTAACTGAGAAACCAATATGGGTTAAGCAGTGGCCTCTAGTTGAGGAAATTTGCAGGCTTTAGAACAGCTGGTAGAAGAGCAACTATATACTTGACATGTAGAAGAATCTACCAGCCCTTGGAATTCTGTTTCTGTTGTTAAAAAGAAATCTGGAAAATGGAGAATGGGGACAGATCTAAGGGCTATCAACAAGGTTATTCAACCTATGGGCCCACTACAAGCTGGAATTCCTCTGCCTTCTCTGTTATCAAAGTGATGAATGCCTCTCATCATTACTGATTTAAAGGACTGTTTCTTCACTATAATTTTACAAGAAAAGGATACGGAAAAGTTTGCCTTCACAAGGCCTACATATAATAATTCTCTGCCTACTAGAATATATCAATAGACCATCTTCCCAAAGGGAATGCTCAATAGCCTCACCCTGTGCCAATACTTTGTCAGCCAGTCATTGGAAATAATATGTAAGCAATTTCCTAGGTCTATAATATAGCATTACATGGATGACAGATTGTTATCTGATTCAAATACAGTTACTTTAGCAAGGATGTTTGAAGAACTAAAGAAAGTCTTGCCTAAAGGGGATTACAAATGGCTCCTGAAAAGATTCTAAAAGGAAATTTTGTTAATTAACTAGGTTACAAAATAGGCTTACAGAAAATTAGAACACAAAAGGGATAAATTAGGAGAGACTGGTTGCAGACAATGACTTTCAAAGATTATTGGGAGACAATTCTAGTCTATGACTGGATGTTGGGATAACACCTGATCTAAAAATTCATTTAAACAAACCTTAGATGATGATAAAGACTTGAATAGTTCCAGACAATTAACAGCTGAAACATAAAAGTAATTGATGATTGTTGAGGAGAAATTACAGGAGGCACATGTGGATAGGGTGAATCCAAATCTTAATTGTATTCTAGTCATATTACCTTCCAGAATTTCTCCTAAAGGAATTTTAATGCAGAGGGAAGATACTATTTTAGAATGGATCTTTTTACAACATAAACAAGGAAAAATTTAAAACTTATGTGAAAAAAGTCTCTGATTTAATTATAAGGGGGAAATTGATACTTTGTCAATTAGCAGGTATAGAACGAGCAGAGATTATAATGCCTTTTACTGCTGATGAAATAAAAAGTTATGGGAAGACAATGAATCCTGGCAAAAAGATTGTGCTAATTTTGGGGGAGAAATTAATAGAAATTATCCCAAAAGTGATAGACTTAACCTTATAAAGAGAACTTCTTGGATTCTTCTCTGAATTGTACATGATGCACCAAGCACAGGAGCCTGTACACTTTATACTGATGCAAGTAAAAGAGGGAAGGCAGGATACAAATCAGAAGAATTAAGTTAGGTGGAACAAAGCCCTTACAAAGCCTGTCCAGAAGGCAGAATTATATGTTATTCTTATGGTATTAACAGATTTTTTAAAATCTCTCAAGATAGTTACTGATTCACAGTATGCAGAGAGAGTTGTCTTACATATTAAAACTGCTGAATTTATACCAGATGATACAAAATTGACTTCATTGTTCATCCAGGTGCAAGACATAATTAGGAATAGGCTTTGTCCTATATACATAATACACATCCAAAGCCATATGGGTCTGTCAGGTCCTCTAGCACAAGGTAACACAGAAGTTGGTCAGTTATTGATTGGAAGTGTGTTGCAGGCCTCTGAATTTCATAAAAAACATCATGTCAATAGCAAAAGTTTAAAGAAAGAGTTTTCTATTACATGGCAACAAGCGAAGGAGATTATAAAGGTGTGTCCTACCTGCTCTTTCTATAATCAAACAAAATATCCTGTGTGGAGTAACCCTAAGGGTACTCAAAGGAATTAAATCTGGCAGATGGATGTGTCCCACTTTACAGAATTTGGTAAATTAAAGTATGTACACTACACCATAGACGCATATTCAGGTTTTCAATAGGCAACTGCCTTGTTCTCAGAAAATGGTAATTCAGTAATCACACATTTATTAAAAGTTATGGCCATCATGGGCATTCCTGCACAAATAAAGACAGACAATGGTCTAGCATATGCCTCTAAAAAATGAAATAATTTTTTGCTTATAATTTAAAACACATTACAGGTATACCAAATAATCCTACAGGTCAGGCAGTTATAGCTAGGTCAAATCATGCTATAAAGGATATGCTGAACAAACATAAAGGGATGGAAAATACCCCCAGAAACAGATTGCATAATGCTTTATTAACCTTAAATTTTCTTAACACTAAAAAGAAAGGAACAACAGCAGCAGAGAGCCACTGAGTAATGGAAAGAACTTCTGAATTGATTAACAAATATATTCAAGGATGTGTTAACATCACAATGGAAGCAGGAGATGTGCTATATTGGGGAAGGGGTTTTGCTCTTCTTTTTCCACAGGAAAAAAAAATTATGAATACCATCAAAATTAATTTTGCAAAGGAGAAACCTATTGAAACAGAGAAATGACAGCTCATCCACAATGGTGACATGCATGCAGGTGGTAAAGAAAGCCACGTAGGGTTGGGTCAGGGTTCCTCTCTTATCTTTGCAGGAAAATTACAGTTAATCAAAATTTCAACAGACCCTGGATGTTTGAATGCTGACAGAATGAAAAATAACCATCCACTAAGGATCATCTAGAAAATGGAATATAGATTATGTATAAAGGTACAGGTTACACTTACATTTACACACACACACACACACACACACACACACACACACATACACACACAGCTGGTTTTGGAGTTGAACAATGGCTCTGTACTTCTCTAAATCCAAGTGTGTTATTAAAAGGAACAATCAGAGTTTCTTTCTTATATTGGGAACCATCTAGTATGGGACAGAGGGAAGAGTTTAGGAAAAATTTTACCCTCTCCATGCCTATTTTGTCTATATCATATTCTTTATTGTATGTATGTTTATATGAATGATGTTTAAGTTTTCCACGATGAACAATAGACTTTCCTACAGACCCTTTTCCTGCAGTAATCTTTGAAGTTTTCAGGAGGAAAATGGGGCCCCATAACAACCACTCGACCTAATTGAGATGACATTGTAATGTAGACAGTGCTATCACTCTCTTGCTTCCAGCTCCCACTTCTAGCTGCTAGTCTCTGTTTCCTGTTTGCCCTCAGAGGACTGTTGTTTAGGACAGTTATCTGTAAGTTTTTCCCCTTAAATAAATAACCCTTTTTATAATCAATAATTATGAACTGGATTGGGATTTTTTATGGTATCAATAAGGAAAGATCTGTCTCTAGGTTTAGCCCATTTTACTTCTCTGCATACTTTAGAACACAATTTTCTCTTAATAATCTATACTCTGCTATTTATAAAGGAAGTTAATTTTAGAGAAGTAAAGAAAAGCACTGATAAATATACCTACCTCATTTAACACTGAGACTAGTCTTTCAAATTTGATTTGAAGTGCTAGTTATAAATGTCTAAAGTCAGGTAGCTGTGAAATTAACTATGTCCTAGAGAAACTGAACTAGTCTGTAAATTAATACTTATTAGTTAACTCTCAGGGCATGTCAGTGAAATGAATTGTAAGACTAGGTTAGTTGAGGTGAGAAGGTCACCTAAAATGTGAGCAATGCTAGTCTGTGCAGACTGGGCTCCAGGATTGTATAAAAAGTGGAAAGGAAGCTGAGTCAGGGCTTTCCATGCCTCTCTCCTGGTGAGACCAGGTTTTCCACCGTTTTGCAGTCATGCCTTTCCCATGATTCCTGTTCCACTTGCCTTTTCTAACTTGATGCATTTTTCCCTTAAATTGTTTCTGCCAAGTATTTGCATAGCCATGAGGATGTAAATTATATGAAGGAAAACCATTAAAGGAGTAATGTATTAAATGTATGTGGACATCTGATTACAGTGTATGATGCAAGGAATTCCACTCTCCACGAACACTTTAAAAGCTTGTTTCTTTAGTAAATGAATCTATTTCACTTTGGTACAGTGATTTTGTGTGTATTTGTGTGTGTGTGTCTGTGAAAAACAAACCTTTAGCATCATTCAACATATCGGAAAGAATAGTTTTAATTATTGAATGAAATATTGTAATAAATGAAGCAAAAGGTGAAAAGGACACTGTAAGCTTTCCATCATTTGTAATGAAAAATATTTAAATTTCCTATTATAACCTTAGAAAGGTAACCCTGTATTTCTAAAACTAAATGACTTAAAAAGTGTTAAAAATTATCTACTCAGAATTGATAATTGATCAAATTAAATTAGCTCTGCTCTCAATACCTGATACTCTTAACTTTGAGACTAGAGATTTTAAATGCTATGAAGGAAAAAAGTTAATATCAAAAGAAATACTGCCAAATGTTTATCTAAGAAAACTGTTTCAGGAAAATAGATAAAGTCACACCAATTTCCCAGGTAATAGTTCAGTGAAGAACAACCTAAGGAAAGTGTTTTATCGCATATAACAACAGCAACAGAAATAGCATTCTATAAAATCTTGAGGCAAAGTCACCTACAGCCTGTCTCTTTCATAATGAAAAGTGTTCCACCATTAAGAGTCAAGGTCCTGGAACTGATACTCCTAGTTTGTCTCTTAATTGAAGCCTACCCTATTCCAGGATTCTGTTGGGTGTAGTCTCCCTATGATGATGATAATGGTGGTGGCATTAGCTTCAACTCAGTAGAGTCTAGAAATGGGAAGCCTTGACAAATATCATTGGTAATGTTCCCTTCCATATGCCCAGATTCCTGCAATACACCTGTTCCAAACTTAAATCCTGATATCCATATCAAGCAATGTTATATTACATTAGAAAATGACACAACAAAACATAAAGTGTTCCTGGAAATCATTAAAAGTAGATGTGAAAAAATAAAATAAAATTATACATCATGTAATTTGAAACATCAATATTTAGACATTTAATGAAAATAAATTGATAACTCAACCAAAAATTGTCTTGAATTGTAAGAACACAGTGATTATTTAAAACTATAATTCAATTACTAGGAATAGCAAAATATTTGATCAGTTTTACACATCAGTCCCTGAGTTCCTCCCCAAAAACAAAAATAACACAATGGTAATTGTTAGATATGGCTAGTCATTTTCCTTAATAAAAACATATATCAAGTTGACTATATTTTCTTATGATGGAAGAATCATTTTATATCATAGAATATGATCAATGGTTGATATATATTGAAATGTATAATATGTAAGTTCTTGTGAAATGAGAGCCTCTAGCTGAAAGTCTTGGTGTAACTCCACATTGCTAAATGACTCTCCCAATTTAATAGCACCAAATTGCCTTTTTTACCAAATTAGACAAAGTCCTTGAAATCATTTGAAAGTTATTTGAAAACTAGTCAACTTGTGTTACATTTGTTTTCACCATTAGATATTCTGTAGCAACCCAGAGAGTAAGTCATTAAATTGTGTATCATTAAGTTGACGGGCTCAGTGGTTAAGATGTGACTCCTTAAATCACAGCACCAAATATCACCCAGGGATCACTAAGCCACTCATCATTATTTCTGTGTTTAAACTCTTTCCCAGATAAATGTGGAGAATGTTCTTGTTTGTCTTAGAGTTCATTAATCTCTTCTTTTGTCATTTACATAACATTGTTCAATTACTATTAATGCCATCCTTGAATTTCCCATTTCAGTCACTGAATTTATTGAGTTGCTATTGATGTCATCGTGGAATTGACCATTTCAGACACTGAGAATTTCTAAATAAATTTCTTCTTGGTTCATTCTTATTCTTTCTATCTTAACTGTTACCTTTTCCGGGTTTTCAATAGTGTACTGTTGCTGTTGCTATTTCTCAGAGGCATGAACACAGGTCTGAATGCTGTATAGAATTGTGAATTCCATATCTCTTACTGGACATGTCCTATCCACCTCTGCTTCTGTTGAAGTCCTGCTATCCTGACATTGCCTAATGCACTTCTTGTCCCTACCTCTAGTAACATTTTGTTATACACTACACACTATATACGTTATTCTAGACCATCCTGAATTATTTATTTTTCTCATCTAGAAAAGCAAATTATTTGAAGGAGTGCTTATTTGACCAATCAATAAAATTTAAATTACATCACTTTTTTGAAATATAGTAGATTTTTTTATTTGTTTCATAATTCAGTCTTATAAGAAATCAAACGAACAACCTTGTACATATTAGTCATACCTTTACAAGAGTTGTTTTTTGTTTTTTATATTTTTGTTTACCTCTTAAATTTTAGTGTACAAACTTGACTGTCTTGTTTGATGCACTCATTCACAAAGAATGGCTGCTCTAACTTTTCTTCACTTCCCTTGTCCGTATACTGTTAAATATATGGCATCTCCTGTGGGTTTATATTTCTTTCCACTCGAGGGCCCTGATTTTTTTCTACCCTCATGCCATTTTGCAAGAATTACAATCTAATTGCCCTAATCTTTATTTGTTTTATAGAAATTTATAATTGATTAGAGACAGATAAATCGATGAATTTCCCATAGTATTATGAGTTTCTCAGAGCTCTTAAAAAACAGCATGGTTGATATCTTTTATAGGAAGAAAAACTTCAAAGTGAAAGAAAACATGAGATGACAATGGCAATGCGAATTCTGTGTTATGAATAGGGTTTGAGCTGGGAATCTACTGTAAGGTTGGTGAAGCAGAGAACAAATCCCTTGACAAATACATACTACTTTAACAAAATGAATGAATGATTCTATCTTTTCTGCAATCAGATTCACTTAGAAATATTTAGCAGTGACCTGCATGATGATCTCAAGAGAAAGAAACTGTAAAATCCTAAATTTCTGAGAAACTGCCATACTGATTTCCAAAGTAGTTGTACAAGTTTGCATTCCCACCAGCAATGGATGAGTGTTCCCCTTCCTCCACATCTTCTCCATCATAGGTTATCATTGGTGTTTTTGATCTTAGTCATTCTGACAGGTGTAAGATGGTATCACAGAGTTCTTTTTATTTGCATTTCCCTGATAGCTAAGGATGTTGAACATTTGCTTACATGTCTTTTGACCATTTGAGATTCTTCTGTTGATAATTCTCTGTTTAGTTCAGTACCCCATTTTTAACTGGGTTATTTAAAGTTTTAATGTCTAATATTTTGAGTTCTTTGTATATTTTGGAGTTCAATCTGATGTGGGATTGGTGAAGATCTTTTCCAATCCAGTAGAATGCCTTTTAGTCTTATTGACTGTGTTCTTTGCTTTACAGGTGTTTCTAAGTTTCAGGAGGTCCCATTTATTTATTGTTACTCTCAGTGTCTGTGCTACTGCAGTTATATTTAGAAAGTGGTCTCCTGTGCCCATGCATTGAAGGCTACTTCCCACTTTTCCTTCTATCAGGTTCAGTGTGGTCAGATTTATATTGATGTCTTTAATCCATTTGGACTTGAGTTTGGTGCATGGTAATAGATATGGACCTATTTTTATTCTTCTACATGCTGTCATCCATTTATGCCAGTACCATTTGTTGAAGATGATTTCTTTTTTTCATTGTACAATTTTAGTTTTTTTGTTGTTAAAAATCAGGTGTTCATAGATGTGTGCATTAATATCTGGGTCTTCAATATGATCCCATAGGTCAACATCTCTGTTTCTATGGTAATACCAAGCTGTTTTGATTACTGTAGCTGTGTAATAGAACTTGATGTCAGGGATGGTAATGCCTCCAGAAGTTCCTTTATTATGTAGGATTGTTTTGGCTATCCTGGGTTTTTTGATTTTCCATATGAAGTTGATTATTGTTTTTTCAAGGTCTGTGAAGAATTGTGTTGAGATTTTGATGGGGATTGCATTGAATCTATAGATTGCTTTTGGCAGGATTGCCATTTTTACTATGTTCATCCTTCCTATCCAAGAGCATGGGAGATCTTTCCATTTTCTGGTATCTTCTTCAATTTCTTTCTTCAAAGATTTTCTTGTCAAATAGGTCTTTCACTTCTTTGGTTAGTGTTACCCCAACTTCTTTTTCTTATTGGTAGTTGACGAGGTTTAATCTGTTATTCAGAAAATACCGAGTATCCAGATCTCCTATTTAGTATCTTGATAATATATCTTCAGGAAGCAGAGACTTATATCTGTTTAGTGATTTTATATTATGCTTGAAAACTGCTCCCAAATTTAGAAAATGGTTTTCTGATGATAGGAGCATTTCATAAAATCAACTTGAAATGAGTTGGCAAAGATGGGAGAAAAATCACAGTTTATACTGACTTGTGATGTGTATTAAAAAGAAGGTCTGGATAGTGCTAGAAAATTATCACACGATATTTAAAGTACATATTTTTATCTTTACAATTCATTTATTTGACTTCCAAAATTTGAGTTATTTAATAGTAAGTTACAATAATTTGCTTAGAATTGACTTTCTAGTATCAGTAATAAATGATCTTCCTGATATTGAAAATAGTGTAAAAATCCAAACACCCACTTAGCTTCCAAAATTAAAGTAAATTTTTTTAAAAATAAAATTTCATCACTCATGTCACTTTTATGGAACCTAATCTAGTAAAGAAGAATATTGCCACTAAGTGACTGACAGTAAAAGAGTGTCTGTTTAATTGGCACTGGCCAATTTATCAGTCTCTGATGTCAACGACACTCCATTAGGCTGTAAGAAAGTGATTGGTGAGATAACTTTCAATTGAAAATCTCTGTGGATGGTGTTCATGCCACCATTATATCAACTTAATGAATGAGGCCCAGTAGCTTCCTCTTCTTACCAGAAGGAACACATCCATCATGGAACAAAGGATTCCCCAGTGCCAACGGGTTGTCATGTTTTTTATTTCTTAGTCTGTGGGAGAACAAAAGGATTTCAGTCCAAACTGAGAAGAATGGTAGGGCATCCTTATTTCATGGAAAACGATCACCTGAGTTGCTGTTCATTGTATTGCTCTTTCTAGAAGAATTACAATGAATTGTAATTTCAGTTTATTGTATTGCTCTTTCTAGAAGATTGTTTACATAAATACATTCATATCTTAAGCAAACAGGATAGATTCGTGTATTCTGGAGATAACTTTATAAACTTTTGCTAGGGAAAATCTGCATAATATATATACATATCTATGTATCTATATGTATCTGTATACATAGATATAAATAACAGCATTATGTCATCTATATGCACATACACTCAACAGGAGTCGGCTGTTTCTTTAGCATAACATCCTAGTTTGGCCAATAAAACTTTGGAAATTCAATAATCAATCAAAATCAGAAAATATATCCCATCCAATCTCTAAAAAATGTATCTAGTAAAAATGCAGAGACATATTGAGGTATACTAATAACTATAGTTATTATTTATTCTAATATTTTTCTTTTTTTAATTTTTTACTTCCTTACTTTCTCTTAGCTACTTGTTTTGTCATTGCTTTATTTATGTCTTTCAGAAAACATGAGAAAGCTCCCAGAGACATTGGGCTTTGAACACAAGTGGATATCCCGAACTAAAATTGAAGACAACTTAAGGCAGAGATAGTGCACACAAATACCTGCTGATCTTAAGGCACTTATCCCTGACACCTTAGCCTCATCATCTGGCTCAGATTAGTTCTTTCAACTTCTCAATGCTATATCACATATTTTATATTTGTAGTTTTATCTCATACTATCTGTTTGTCTCAAAAGCTTACAATACAGATGCTGAACCATTGAAAAATATATTCATAATCAAGGCCAACCATGTCATGGCACCTGTACTCACAAATATTGTAACACTGACATTCAAATATTTTAAAGGGGTATCCCACCTCAAATACAGAAAATTCAAATTAGTGTTTAGGTACCCCAACATAAACATGCTCAGTATACATACTAAATTCATGCATTCTATAGGTTTTCAAAATCATTTTAGATAGCAAATATACTTCACTTGAAAAATATTTTAATGTCAGTTTCTTATCTGACAAAAATGATTGTACTACATATGATTATTCAAGGTTAATGTTTGTTTTGTTTTTCTTTTTCGTGTGTGTGTGTGTGTGTGTGAGAGAGAGAGAGAGGAGAGAGAGAGAGAGAGAGAGAGAGAGAGAGAGAGAGAGAGAGAAGAATATTTACTGATGGGAAGCAATTGTGTCAAAAACCAGACTTTAATAAAAATCAGCAGAGTCTTGCCAGAAGTGGTAATGTTATAATTCTTTAGAACTGATTGGAGCTAATAGCTACTATTGCTTGACAAGGTAATTTCTTGTTTGTTTCTATTTATTCCTTCATCAGTCACAAATTTTACACACACACACACACACACACACACTTTCAGGTTTAGAGAATATGAGCTACAGGAAAATTGGGGATATTTAGCTGACTCTGTTTACAAAAAGAGTTTCTAAAATAATATTGTTATTAAGTTGTTGACAGAGGTTTCTATCTTGCCCAATTTCCGCACTTGTTAAGTTCCAAAGAAACACACAGATGTCTACATTAATTATAAACTGATTGGCCTAGTAGCTCAGATTTCTTATTAACTCTTATAACTTATATTAGCCCTTTTTCTTGTCTATGTTAGCCTCATGGCTCAGTACCTCATTCAGCGAGGCAGTCTCATCTTGCTTCTTCTGTGTCTGGGTCACGGCTGCAGACTGGGCTTTCCTCTTCCCAGAATTCACCTTTTCTTATTGCCTCACCTCTACTTCCTGCCTGGTCACTGGCCAATCAGCATTTTTTTAAAGTAATACATGCGACGGGATAAAAGAATATTGACCCACAGCGTTAAGTCCTGTACTTTTCTGAAGGTTATCAAATGAAAAGCTTACTGGGTTTTTACTGAATTTCTAGGTCACCTGCAGGAACTTACAGTTATTGAAGAAAATACAAGCTCAGGTATTTCAGTGTCAAGAGGAAGAATAAATCCTTTAGAATAGAGGTTTTATGTGGACCTTTATTCAGTCTTACATATTTGCAACTTTTTTTGTAATAGTTTTCTTTGCTTGATGAACCCACTGTGCTCTATTTTTTTCCTACATAAGCCATTAACATTTATCACAGTAAGGTGAACATACAGAATAAGGAAAGGATTTACAAAGTAGAGCTTCCCTTACCAGGCTTGACTTGGTGGCTGCCTAATTAGACAATAAAGTGTAAGTGGATCACATAGAGCCTTGCTGTCTATATATCTTCCATTCAGCTGTCATGTTTGAGTAGGGTGAATCCATATCTCCAAGGAGTCCTAAAATATTTAAAAGTAAGTTTTATAACTATGATAAAGTAGAACAAAAAATTAATGCCAATAAAACTGTTATAAACAAAAGTATTTTTGGCTATAGGCATTCTTAATGATAAGAATGCATTTTCCACTTTGTATTCATAATTATTCACAAAATAGTATAACATTAAGGTTATTTTTAATCAAAATATCTCTCAATTTTATTATGAAATTTTATTCTTGAAAATTTATTAAATTTCCATTTATGTGTGTTTTGTATCACTGTGTGAGGATATGTGCAGCATGTACATTCAGGTAACCAGAGAAACCAAAAGAAGGCTATTGATTCCATAAAACTGTAGTTACAGGTTATTGTAAGCCACTAGGTGAGAGCTGGAAACCAAACTTAGGTCCTCAGCAAAAAAAATAATAAAAAAGTGTTCTATCCCATTGAATTATCTTTCCATCTTGTTAAGATGGTGTTTTCAAACAAAAAAAAATAGTTATTCAAATAAAATTTCTATCTTTGACCAGGTAATATATGTGTGCATGTGCATAACATGAAGAAATACATGGGATTCTCATCTCCGATCTTCATCAGTAAATACTCAAAGATAAAATTAACTCCACATAACTTATAAATTTACAAAATCAAAAAGTTCATTTACATCTCTATTAATGAACAATACTTAAAAGACTGGCTTTGCTATTTTCTCTATTTTTTGAATGTCCTGTTTCTATTTGACACTTAAGTTACAAAGCATTTATTTCTCTTTTGAGAGGCCTGGCACAATGTCCAAGAGAAGTATCAGTCACTTTTGTTAGGAATTGTGAATTTATAAATCTATTACTACACCTATTGTGTTGCACTGGCATTATTTGAGTAACAAAATTAGAAAACAAAATCATTCTGAGGTAACTCAAACCCAGAAAAACAAACATGGAATGCACTCATTCATAAATGTGTATTCAGTGTAAAGTAAAAAATATCCAGGCTGCAATCCACAGCCACAGAGACTGTAGATAACCAGGAGGGCCCAAAGAGTGACACATGAATTTTCCTGGGAAAGGAAAATAGAAGAGAACACCAGGGTAAACTAGAGGTGTGGGGGAGGCTGGGAAGACGGGAACCTGTGGAATCGAGGCGGATGGGTTGAGGTTGGGGACATTAATGAAAGAGATGTCTTAATGGGATGAAATTTTGGGGTGAGAAAGAAACCTGGAACCAGGGAAGCTCCCAGGAATCCACAAGGAAACCCCCAGCAATGATAAAAGAGGGTGCCTGAACTGGCCAACAACTGTGATTAGATTGATGACTATCCTAATTGTTGCCAGAGAGCCTTTATCCAGTAACTTTTGGAAGTAGATGCAGACTTTCACAGTCAAGCACTGGGCCAAGCTCTGGGAGTCCTGCTGAAGAGCAGAAGGAGGGATTATATGACCCAGGGGTGTCTAGGCCATGAATGGAGGAACCTACAGCTACAACTGTCCTAAGCTCATGGGACCACATGGACCCTGGACCAAAAACTAGGGAGACTGTGTGAGACTGACCTAGTCTCTATGTATGTGTGTGACAGTTGTGTGGCTTGGACTGTTTGTGGCAATCCTGTCCCTGGCACTTGAGCTGGCTTTGGGGAATTTATTGGGCATGATGGGAAGCCTGGCATAGCCTTGATGCAAGGGGTGGGGCTTGGTCCTGCCGCAACTTGATGAGTAATCATGTGTTGTTGCCCATGGGAGGCCAGCCCCTTTTTTAATGCAGACAGAGGAGGAGTGGAGAGGAAGGGGTTAGATGGGAGGCAGGAGGAGGGAACAGGAGGAGAGAGGGAGGGGAAAAAATGGTTGGTATTTAAAACAAATGAAAAATGTAATTAATAAAAACAAGCAAGAAGCAAACAAACAACTTAATATTGTGAACATGTACTGCATTTCTCTTACAATGTAGATAGCATTGAATTGTCTTATTACTGCTCCCAAATTTCATATTTTCGATGATATCATAGGAACCTACGATGATATCATAGGAAGGGTATCATATACCCTTCAGGAATATCCTGAAGACAGGATATTCTTCAATAATGGTAGATTCAATCTCAGTAAACATTTTGCTAATATTTAACTAACTACAATTAGATAGAGCAATACTTGGTAGGAGGATTTATATCTCTGTTCAATGTTTTAATTGCCTTGTCATTAGCACTGTCATACAAAGACTATAATTACCTACAATTATCCTTTTAGTGTATATCTCAATTACACTTATTTGGAAATTCATTTATTCATTTGAAGTTTATCTACGCTTTTAAGTGTCATTTTCTCTGATTAAATCAAATTACCTAACAAAGAATATTCTGATATGAGAGAATGTTGAGAGGCCTTCACTGTGCTGTGGATTCAATAAGAAAGATTACCTAAGATACCAGGGAACATCATGGAGGAACTTTAACTCTAGGAATATTTCACACTGGAGAAATTAAAGATTTTCTAAATTCTTCATCACGTTTTCAGTGATAATTCACAAAATTATGTCATGATAGTTCAATATTTTAACTGCACATCAAATGTATGTATGTCTATATGCATGCACACACATGTGTGTATATATGTATGTATATTTGCATATATGCATATATATATATATGCTTATGCATGGCAAACATTGATAAAAGTGTAAGGAAAAACAGAAAAATCAAATACTGGAGTTGGAAACATACCTTTGATGAGTCAACAATGACTCTTTCCAGACCACGGTTTGTAGGTTGATTATTGTCAAGGAGATATCTGATTAAGGAGTCAGTCATTTAACAATAGTTCCATGATATGAAACTTGAAAGCATGTCAAAAAAGCTGTAATGATGTCGTCCATCATGTGATAGAACCTATTGATACAATCAAAACCTATAGGACATTTGATCTGCATGAAGCTGCTAGAACCATGGTGTTTAATAGCAAATTTCATTAGTCATTTATTAATATTAAGTATCATATTATATCTATAATTTAGCATGCTATGATTTCATGTCATTAGTGTGTAAAGGATTGTTCACACTAACAATATGATCCAAGAGCTGGCTGTCAATCAACTCCTGCACTCCTACCTGGGCGAGTTGCCTGATGGAAGTTGGATATTGTTAAGATAGGTTTGTAAGGACCTCTGTGTTTGGTCTGAGGGTTGCGCTGTTTCACATTTCTCAAAAGACTTATTGAATGACTTTTCTCATTATATTCAGAATACCATTTATTAATACAGTGTTTACCTTTATGATAATTGTGGCAAACTCCAGGAAGTTATTTTCCTTTTGAATGTTAGGTGAGGTCTCAAGATAGCCCAGTATTCCCTGTAAAAATGACTTTTAAAAAATCACAACTACAGAAATGTGTTTTTTATTTTTTAATTTTTGAACCCTCATGCTAACATTTTATTTGATATTGATATTGATTTGATATTGATATTTCATGGATATTTTCACTTGATATATATATATATATATATTCTCTGTGGTAATTACTCATTGCTTTAAATAATTTTTTTTCAAGTCAGCTAGCAGCCTGGCTTTCATAGTAACATTATCACATGTTATAGCCCTCATGAGGCTGTCTGCCACATCTACGTGTGTCACATTTTGTCTAACTACTCCCCTGTACACAAATTATTCATCCCTAGGTTCAGGGAAGTTTTGTCTGATAATTGGCTGTTTATCTTTAAACTCTTGCCAAGCTCTCATAGCCCAAAATGAATGTGAGTATAAAATTGGTTGGTTATAGAGCTAATCCCAAACATTTTAACCTTTGCCACAGAATTGGTCTACCATAATAACACCAGCTTTTCTATTCTTTTCTTCCTGTACATCACATCTGTGCCCCAACATCTTTTCCACTGTAAATATCATCTTCCATTGAGACATTCCTTAAAAAGAAAACTTATTTTAAATGAGATAAAATCCCTCTTTTTAGATAATCTATCAATGTATTGAAAGGGGCCTGGACTCCATTTTTCTCTCACTGTATCTCTGAAATGCTCAAATAACTTAAAAACCAAAAGCATTGTGTAAGTGTTGTCCTGCAGCTTTCTTACCTACAGGGAAAGCCGAATGATACTTAAATTACATACCTCTAAAACCTCCTTGACTACAATATTGTAAAGGAGATAGTTTGGAATCTCTAGGAGCCCCAGTGAAGTCTGTTTTAACCTTTTTCTTAGAACTACCTCATTTTGGTCATTCTACAGATTTTGGATTACGTTCATCTGCACTAAAAGCAACATATAGTGGGTCAGAGGGAGGACGAGAAGTTTTAATTGACCAGCAGTCTGTTGACCCCCAAAGGGTGACATGAATTTATCTCCAAGGAGCTCCAAAGGCAGCAACAGCACTCCAAATACTAAAGGAGATTTACAGGAAACAGTTTCCCTTGCTCAGGTTTTCATTTTAGAGTTTTTTTTTAAATTTTGTCCCATATTTTCGTATCTAATATATTCTGCTCTGAACCATGCTCAATAATAGTTTCTAAAAATTGATCTAAATCATCCTTATTAATTTAACACTCCTTTATTTCAAGATATGCTTGAGTAAAGCGATATCATTTGGGGGAATACTTTGTGAATTTTACATGTTCTTCAGTACTTATCAGTTATTAGTTGCTGTGCTCCCCATATTTTCATGCTACCTTTTTCAAGCTGAATCCACTATGGATCATGCCTTGAGCATCCTTAAGTCCCACATTGTTGGTCACCACTTCCTATGTATAGCATAGCCATGAGCAATAGAGGAATCAGGGAAGAATGACAATGGTAGGCAGAGACACTAGATTCTCTGTTGACTTTGAGAATAAAGTGCTTTTATTATTTTCTCTATTGTTTATATTAATGCTACTAAAGATATCCCTGAAATTAAGGCTTGAGGAAACAGTTTTCACATCCCCTTTATCTGCATACTTTTTATATTTCCATATCCTTGTGGTCTTCTTTGTATCAGATGACATGTCTTTTTAGACCTTATCTCATGTCTGCGACTTCCTGCTGTCACATAGCCACATCATGGACAAACTTGTGCCTGAGAAGGAACTGTGGACTCTCTGAAACACAGTACAGCATAATCACAGATGAATATATCATGTCACTACAGTGGCTACAGTAAAACTATTCAAAAGAACACTTTAAGCCTCTTTATTGTCATTTGTGGCACCTGCTATAGTCTGAGTACAAAGTGTTCCTGAGGTAAACACAGTAAAAGCCAGGTTACAAGCCTTAAGTATTTTCTGGATTTCTAGAACTTTCTGTGGGAAGTGACCAATGTCAAGAAGTTAGATAATTGGTATTTGGTCTACGGGGCAGTGCTTAAAACATCTTCTTCTGTGTCTCTTTGATTCCTGTTCACCATGAAGGAAGCATTGTTTTTACCCCATGGTAAAATATAATTTATAGTGATGTATTGACTATGATCTTTTTACTAACTGGTACCATGGGAAAAAAAACAATGTTTCAAATACCCATGGACTAAATATTTGAAACTATTAGAAAACTAAATATTTCTCCCTTAAGTAATTTATCTCAAATATTTTTTGACATAATAATTGGAAATGAAGATGCTACCTTGAACTTTGTAGGGGGTTTTGATATAAATGTTATCACACATTCATGACTTTAGTTCAACTGAGTGGTGCCAATTTATCAAAAAATTTGTTCTAATTTACAGTAATGATATATTTCAGTCACTAATGGCAGGGTATTCATTATCCTAAACACAACATGTATGAATTTCTAATGTAGACTTTCTAAGTCTTGAGATCTCCTGAAAATCCTTTGGTATACAGACATAATCCAAAGTACATATTGTGATTAAATTAAGCAAAATCTATTAACAGTAGGATAGCTTGGAAATCCCCAAACATTTAGGCTAAACATCATAATTTTAACTTCATTTGAGTCCAAGAAAAACTTTCAAAGTATTTTTTAAATGTTTAGGACTAAAAGAATATAGAGCTTAAAACATCAGAAATTTTAGATCCAAGCTAAGTGGTACATATGAAGAAATGCATAAGATAGAGTGTACATAAAGCAAAACAAGGCAGTTATAATGTTGATAACCTATGTCTCCACACTGGAAATCAGAAAATGAGGAATTAAACCCAGTGTAATTAAGATAAGTAAATAATCTTCAAAATAGAATCAGTTAATTTTTTAAAGGAAAGCAGCCAAGATATAAATTATATTAAAATTTCATTATTTATATAGACCAAAAATTAATTACCAACAAGCATGACTAATCCTGAACAAAAAAAAAAAGAAAGAACACAATTACTGACATCATAAATAAAAGAGAAGCTATCAATACTAAGCTTGTGGATATTCAAAGATAACAAATGTGAACAATTTTCTGTCTACTTTGATAATCTATAGACAAAGAAAAATTATATAAATGAGCTTATATGTATAAGGCATGGTGCAACAATAATTAACTTTTCAAAATAGAAAACACAAGAATCCAAAATCCATAATCCAGTTGGTCATCAGTGAATTCTATCAAAAAATTGAAACAAGAAATTACATGAATATCTTTAGTTAAAGCAAAATATACTCCCTGATTCTCTATAGTAGGTATACCATAATAAATATAATACAAGGAAAGAAAAAAATTTCTGCATGTCTATATATATATATATATATATATATATATATATGTGTGTGTGTGTGTGTTATATGTATATGCAGAAAATTTGAATAAAATCTGAGCTTGGTAGATTATGCTAATAACCTTAAAATCTGAAAAGTAAAGGCAAGGGAATCATAGGTGTGTTGTTAGTCTGAGATACAGAGTAAGATGCAAGCCAAACTTTTCTACAGAGTAAGAACCTGCTTTAAAACCATAAACATACACACACACACACACACACACACACACACACACACACACGCATGCACGCACACACGCACTAAAGAGAAAAATAATATAATACAAATAAATTTCAAGGAACCTAACAAAACTAGATCATAGTAGAATGACAGATTTAATATATAAAACATCTATATAATATATAAAAATATCAATTTTATGATCTACTCATAATGAATTAGTATAAATTAGAATTCAAAATACAACATGATTTTATCAATACCACAAAATTATATATATGAACATAAATCTATACCTGTATAACAAAAACTTAATTTTAGATGCAAATAGACAATGGTAATTGAGATAAATAAGAATAGCAAATACATAAATTAATCAAAATAAATGAAAATATTTTATTTCAGAAATGTTTTTAAAGTGTCGGGTTCCCTGCAAAGTAGAGTCAAATATAGTCTCAATAAATAAGAAGCATTCTTAATAGCTCGGTGGCCTGTAAAGCTTTTCTGCTGTTGCTTTCCAATATTGTGTGTCATGCACATTCCACTGTGTTGCTGCTAAAACTTGTGCTCCAGTATACACATGGCCACATGCTGTCATTTATCATATACAATGCCCAGAAGTGTATTTTCCGGGTGTGTGATTGGGGCAAGTCTAAACGTTTGGAAAGGGTTTCCTTTACTTATTTACTTATTTGCCTCTTCGTTTAAACTTTTTCTTAAGAAAATCTATGAGATTTCTTCTGAATTAAAATTGCTCTTTGCTTTCCCTTTGTGTCTTGGGGAAAAAAATACAGCCAGGCATCACAAAGGTTGGAAATGTAACCTTTGACATAATACTCTACTTTAAATTGGACCAAATTTCCTTTATTCAGATGAACTTCACTTTTAGTTTTCTCCTATATTAACCAGAAAAAGGTAGAGTGGTACCCAGGAGTGTATTTCCTCTTAAACTGTTTATAAAAACAAAACAAAACAAACTCTCTTCTCTCACCTTCTCTTCATCATTTCAGAACATATCTGTGCTGCAGTCATTGAGGTCCTTAGGATTTCTGGAGGGCAAACTGCATTAAACACAGATTTGTTCCTTGACCTTTCAAGTTTGCTTTGGGTTTCGTCACAGTTTCCCTCCTCTTCCATTTGTCCTTGTCTCTATCTCCCATATAAACTTAAACTTTATTTGAAAACACTTGTGCTTTACAAGTTGTGTGTCTTATTATGTCAACTCATAACATTGTCCTACTAAATGTCCCCCCTTTCATTTATCCATTCTCTCTTATTTACACAAGCTCGTTACCTTCTTGTCTCTGAGACTAGTATACTAACTGCAGAATCAATTCTGAGCACATCTAGGCCCTACAGAAGCACAAGTGCATATTCCATCTGCATTGTCTGTGTGACATTTGACAAGGTACTTAACACGGAGAAAACTGAAGTTAAGGTATTTACCTGCACAATTCGAATTAATTGTCTACTACTTCAATTTGATCTAGAGATTAGTTAGGTGATGTGCACAGGAATGAAGGTATAAATAAGTGTTCCCAGGTAATGCAATATTTGTAGCTGATCTCTTTTAATTGTATCTTGGTCAGTGATTGGAGATTATCCTTAGAAAACTTAACTATGCTGTTAAATACCTGAAGGAAAAAGATGGATAAATGGTAAACTATTACACGTGTTGCATTAAGGCAACACACTTAGCATTAGCTTGTCCTAAGTCCACTATACCTAATAGCCATTTTCATGAGCCCAAGTTATAAATTTCTCTCTATCAGTTTTTATATTAGTAACATTGTTTGAGAATTTTGTAAATATGTGTTTTGGTCAAGTTCACTATGAGTTCCCTCTACTCCAATTTATCCCCCATATCCTTCAACTATTATTCCCTCCCAACTTCATGCTATTTTTTTTCACCAATTTCACTCAATGGATCCAGTATGTACATGGGCTTGGGCGCTATCTTCCACAGCGTGGTAGCAATTCAGGGACAATATATTTGAAAAGAAAACCTATTTTTCCTCTACCAGTAATCATCAATTGTTAATGACTCTGCATGTAAAATTGCAACTTCCATGGTGTGGGAGAATTTTCAATTATATTTTAAATAAACTCTGATTGGCTGATAGCTAGGCAGAAAGTATAGGCAGGAAAACCAGACAGGAATTAGAGGTGGGGCAATGAGAACAGGAGTATTCTGGAAAGAAGGAAGCATTTTTCCCAGTCCTGCCCAGATCACAGAAAAAGCAGGATGTGACCTGCCCCGCTGAAAAGGGTATTGAGCCATGTGGCTAAGATAGATAAGGATAATGGGTTAATATAAGCTACAAGAGCTAATAAGAAGCCTGAGCTACAGGACCAATCAATTTATAAGTTATGGAGATTCTCTGTGTGATTTTCTTTGGCACTTGTCGGCTGTGGGAACTGGGCAGGACAGAAACCCCCACAAGCCGCTCCTTCATGTTACACTTCCTGCTCACCGTCTACATCCGTGTTAGGATTTTGCCTAGCTTAATATTTCTCAGATCTTTGCAATTTGCCACTCCTATGTGCAAATGCCCTGTTTTACACTTAAAACATTGTTTTGATGTGTTTGTTCACAGCTCTGTGTCTTAAATCTTTCTATCTTCTCTTCTTTGGTGCTCCTTTACATCTTGTGTAAGTCCAATAATCACTTTTGCTTCCATCATCCTACTGTAACATGATTTTAAGAAGAAAATAAAAACTACCTTAAGTGATTACATTTGGCTATTTCTACTGAGAATTTGTTGGTTGTTAGTCTTTGCAGATATTTTTATTGAAGTAGAGGTACTTTTAGATTAATAATAGATCAAATAGAAAATAACAGGCATAAAAGGAGAAAAGCTAATATTTGAAAGAATACAACATTTATAAATTGTTCTAGAGAGTATCAAATGTATTGTTTGTACTCTCGACATTTCTGTAACCCTCTCCTACTCTTATCTTATGATTATTGTCATTTATGCATTTATGTAATACTGATAGTTAGGGAATGTATGTCGTAGGACTTCCTTGTTCCATGTAATCTTCTGATAAATTCTGGGTATGTCAAATATTTCCTATTTTTGGGATCTCAAGAAGTTTGAATAAATTGATCAAGTTATATATTATTTTCTTTCTTAATGGCAGTTTCTGAACTAAATGATTTTTGGAGTCCTTGAATTGATTTAAAGTTCTTTCGAAGGCCATATCTAGTCATATATTGCATTGATATATTTTGTCCCATGTTCCCTTGAGACCAAGAATATCACACAATTGCTTTTTACTGTTGGTGAAGTATAAAATAACTCTCTTTGTGATGCAGTTGATGGATAGTATGTAAACTTAATCCAAGTTATATATAATGTCTACTGATATTTCTCTTTCAATTTTGTTAATTTTGTTTAAAGTGGATGCTGTGTATGGGGAAAAGGTAGGTATTACTTTTGGGGGGAAAATCTTTTGTTGTTATTTCTTGAACATGTGAATCATCTGCCAGTGCGCAAGTGCCTCTGTAGATGAACTGAGTACATGTCAAGAAATAGAAGAGAATTATAAATCAGAGCTGAATCTTTGCCAGGAGATTGCTTGTGGGGTTCAGGTAACAGGACTAAGGAGAGAAGCCCAGGGCATCTCTGATAATGAACTTCATCCTTTTCCCTAAGGTTGGTTTCTGACAGTGCAGCCTACAGTGGAAGAGACAATCATTTTGAAAGCTCATGTTTTTTTAACCCCCTTAATCTTAATGAGATGGTATCACCTTTGCCTAAACACCAATGTATTTTGTAAACTACTTTGTAGAATGATAATTAGTACAATATTGAAGTAATATGAATTTTCCATGAGAACTGGAATCCTAAATAGCATGATTTACTACAAAACAGCTAAAAAGCAATTACATTTACCCTCTGGGAAAAGCCTTTGTTTTGTTGTCTCATTCAAAATTCTGCAAAGCAAACTATTTATATTGGGATTATTGCTACCCAATGCAATGGTTGTGTAATGGGTTTAGCTACTATGTTGGATATGAATTAGAGAATAAAGTTTGAGGATAAAATGTTTTGGGTGTGTGTTTGTGTGATGTGCATTTATTACTTCAGAGTAACTGCAGCAGTAGAAAAACCGTTGTAGATAAGTGAGGATATGTTTAGCACTCTTTCTCTAATAACTAAAAAATACTATTGGCATCTTTATTATCTACTATTGATTACATATGAATTCATTGTACAGAAATAAGTTCAGCCATATTCTTTACCTTAGTTCCCAAACTATTTGGAATAGACTAGAAATGTTAATTTTATGAACAGAAATAACTTTGTTAGTTCCCTGATTAAATTCAGAATATATGCACATACATCTTTGTATGTAAATATATTAATCGAATGATTATATATTTAAATATACCTATTATATACTTTAACAAAGATACATTTGACATAATAAAAAATATCAAATGATTTCGTAGAACTACTTCAAATATAGTTTGCTGTTTGACCAATTGGCATCTACTCTCTTTTTGAGCAACCTTTTGTATATCTCTGTGTCCATTCTTGTTGCTTCGTTTTTTCTTTAGAAGGTTATTTATGTTAAATAATAGAGAAAATATGTGATATTTTCTGTTTTTAAGACCCAGAAATGTCCTTTTAAAAAATGCAAAATTAAGAGAATTGACTATTGGCAGATTTTTATAATAAAATATCACATTGAAAGTCCTTTTTGGATAAGAATCCCTTCACCTTTGTTCTGGTATGGTTTTCTAAGTGTGAAATATACTTTTATATGATGTGAAAATCATCATGTAAACAATAGGAAATGTATTCTGATAATTCAATGTTCATAGTCACAGTAATTATAAATTGTTGGGATACTATAGCTAAGCATTCTGCATAAGTTCTTTAGGCTGCTACAGCAAAGGTCTTTCTTAAGGTTAGGTGATGTAAACATGAATGTAAGTTATAAAGTCTTATGGACTGAAAAACAGATGATCTGTATGTTGTTGATACTGCTCTCTCTCACACAGACAAACTCACACACAGAACACACTCACACAGACACACATACTTGTGTGTGACCATATGTACATTTATATATGCACATATATAATACATATATATGCATACATATATTTGCATATAAACATTTATCTTAATAATATCCACAGTTTGAATCCTTAAAAATTACCTTTCATCACAAGTCAATCTTCTTAATAAGGCCCTTCTTTTTGTTTGCAGATGGAATTCTCCATTTTTACATGGCTTTTGGACTCTTTTGTGCTTAAAGAGAAAGATCTGATGTCCTTTACTCTGAAGGACCCCAGTGCCATCAGATCAGAATTTCATGGTGATGTTTTACTTTACAAACCACCCTAAAGTCCAATGTCCAATTTGAATGTAAACATTTGTTAAAGATACTTCATTTTCTCCAATATCCATAGTTTGCCTCTTGGGAAAAAAATTAAGGTACCTATTGTTGTACTGGCTTGTACATATTTCTTCAATTTCCTTACTTTGATCATGTGTCTCTTTAGGCACTGTCATGCTATTTTTATTATTATATATTTTATCACAATTTGACATCCAAGATGGTGACACCTTAAGGAGATATTATTTTTATCAGGATTGCAGTGGTTATCTTGAGTCTTTTATGTTTCCGTATGAAATTTATAATATTTTTACAACTCAACCCATGATTACATTTAAAAGTTGATGGGTATTGCATTGAATCCCAAAGTAATTTGGATATTATTCAGCTGTTAAAAAATAAAAATTATTAAGTTTTTATGTAAATAGGTGGATTTGTAAACAGTTATTTTAAGTGGGATAATCCAGACTGGGAAAGACAACAATCATTTGCTTTCTCTCTTTTGTAGATATTTGATTTGAATATTTAGATATGAGCATTTCTTTTGCAATAGTCATAGAGGTCCAAATATTAATAAGGATCTTTAAAGGTGTACTTCTATTTCTAAAGTTAAGGTAGACAGAAATTAGGGTTAAATAAAAATAATAAAATGTAAAATATTAAGGAGGGTGGAAAATGGGAAGATAGGTAGAGGGTGAAAGACAGGAAAGGAAATCAAAACTAAAGACCTTTCAAAAGCCTCAAGTGTAAACTATTAATATAGAAGCTTCCTAAAATATGTATGTACATATACATAAAATGTTGCAGTGAAATTACTCTAAAATGGGATAATAAGGCCCACACTATGAACCATAGGCTAACAACAACAACAAAAACAGTGCCTGGAATTAATTTCTTCTCTAGTAAGTTATCATAAATGCAAAATTCATTACTAGTTATTGCCGAATCTCTTAGATTCCTTACAGAACTTGAAAGTAAGATTGTATTTCTGAAGATACATGCACTTGAGTCAGAGAACTTGGAGAAATCAAGCTGTTACTCACTTTAGAGGCTTAATCCCTAATGGTTATCTGGAAGTTTCTGAGCAAGTTACTGGAGAAGAAAATAATGATTAGTCTTATTCTTCTGAGATCAATATGATTTTCAATAGTGACTAACCTGGCAACTTATGCACGTTGGTGTGATCCTTGCATAAAAGTCATGACTGGAGCTAAATTTCATGATTGAATTTAAAGCTTGGTCCTCAATATGAAACCCATGCTGGGCACTTTTATTGGTTTAAGGATCTT